>RJWJ010036702.1:0-15921 GCA_004363605.1 Indri indri | reverse complement strand
CTACAGAATTTTTGTAGATGCCCTTTCTCAATATGAAATAGTTCTTCTTTATGGCCTAATTGCTGAGACATTTTATCTGAAGAGGCCATGGGCTTAGTCACAAGCTTAATTCTGTGTCTTTTTATATGTTGTTTTCTTTTTAATGGCAGTCTGTTGATATTGTAGATTATATTGATTTTCAAATGTTAGACCAGCCATGTATTCCTGGAATAACTTCTACTTGGTCATAGTGTATACCACTTTTTTATATGTTTTTGAGATGAATTCGCTAATATATTTTTCTGGATTTCTGAATCTAAGTTTATAAGCAATATTGGTCTGTAGTTTACTTTTTATGTACAGAGTTCTAGTTTTGGTGTCAAGGTAATACTGGCCTTATAACATGTGCTGAAAACTCTTCCCTTTTCTTTCAATTTCTGGAAGAGTTTGTGTAACATTGCTTTTAATTCTTCTTGAAAAGTTTGGTAGAAATCTCTTGTAAAATCATCTGGGCCTGGAGATTTTGTGGAACGTTTTAATTTTAAATGAAATGTATTTAATAGTGTGAGGCCATATAGATTAACTATTTCATTTCATTTGAAATTTGGTAGTTGTTATTTTTAAAGATATTTGTGTATTTTTATAATTTATTAAATTTATGAGAATAAATGTGTTTGTAATATCTCCTCATATTGTTTATGGTTGTGGGATCTATAGTGACATTCCTTACCTTTTACTGATACTGGTGATTTGTGTCTTCCCTCTGATTATCTTTGTCAGTCTCCATAGACTTTATCAATTTCACAGATTTTTTTCAAAGAATCAAATTTTTGTTTCATTCATGTCTCCTATTATTTTCCTGTTTGTTTGTTTGTTTTTTAATTTCACTGCCTTCTTCTCTTTTCTTTATTATTACCTTCCTTCTGCTTGCTTTATGTAAAATTTTCTATTGTATTTCTGGTTATAAGTGAAGAATTTAGACTATTGTTTAGACACTTTTTCTCTTGGTCATGTAAGCAGTTGATGCTGTAAATTTTCCTCTCAGCACTGTATTAGCTTCATCTCATAAATATATGTTGCATTTTCCTTTTCTATCTTGATGAATGTTCCATAGGTGCTTAAAAATTATGTGTATTCCCTCTAAGTTCAGTGAAGTGTTCTATACATGCTAATTAGATCCTTTGTACTCTTTCATTCAGATATCCTATAGATTTCCTGATTTTGCGCTTAGTAGTTGTTTCAGTTGCTAAGAAACAGGTTTTAGGGCCCATCTATAATTGTGGATCTGTTTATTTCTTCTTTTGGTTGTGCTAGTTTTTGGTTTATATATTTTGGCTGTCTGTTGTTTGATGCATTCATATTCAGGATCATTATGCCTTCATGCTTACTTGATTCTTTACTATTGTATAACATTTGTCTTTGTTTCTACTTATTCTTTTTGCTTTGGAATCTAGTTTATCAGATATTAAAATAGTCCCTTCTACATTTTTTATTCACATTTGTACTGTGTGTATTTTCTCATCCTTTTAATTTTAAACCTATTCATATTGTTATATTGGGAGTGAGTTTTCTTGTCCACAGCATAAGCTTGAGTCAGGATTTTTCTTATGTGGTAGTCTGTGTCTTTTGATTGGTATATTTAAACCATTTACATTAAATGTAATTATTAGTATGTGGGAGCTCAAGTCTGCTATTTTATTGTTGTTGGGTTTTTCTTATTTCCACTGGTTTTAGATTTTCTATATATTTATTCTTGACTTTTTATGGGTTACTTAGAAAAGTTTTTAGGATTCCATCTTGATTGATTTATAATGTTTTGAGTATATATCATTGTATATTTTTTGTAGTATTTACATATGTGACAAGTACTCATATCAACATTTTACCACTAAGAATAAAGTGTGGAAAGTTCAGTTTTATTTGTCTCCCTTCTTCTTCCCCATTTTTAAATTCTTTGTCTTGAATGTCAGACGGTGTTACATTTTTTTGTTTCAATCATCAAATATGATGTATAAAACTCATGAATAAAAGGATAATACAATGCATGATTCATATTTCCATTCTCTCTCTGTTCTTTCTTCCTGATGCTCCGATATTCTTTATTATTTCTTCTGTTTAATAGACCCTTTTTAAGTCTTCTTTGATGTAGGTATGCTAGAGACAAACTCCTTTAGTTTTCTTTTGTCTAACAATTTATTTCTCTTTCATTCCCTATGGATAGTTTTAGTACATATTTGATTTAAGGTCGACAATTCTTTCCTTTCATCACTTGAAACGTGCTATGATACTTACTTCTATTCTCCAGGATTACTAATGAAAAATCTTCTGTCATTTTGGCTGATGTTCTCTCATCAGAAATGAATCATTTTTTTCTCCGGATGCTTTCAGGATTTTGATTTATCTTTACTTTTCAGAAGTTTCACTATGATGTGTGAATTGGAGTTTATCGTAATGGAGTTCACTAATCTTGAACCTTTAGGTTTTTGTCTTTCACCAAGTTTGGGAAGTTTTAAGCCATTTTTTCTCTATATATTCTTTCAGCGCCATTCTCATTTTCCTCTCTTTATGGAACTCTGATGATACCAATGGTATACCTTTTGTTATTGTTTCACAGGATATTAAGACTCTGAGCTTTTTATTATTATTATTATTCTTTCTCTGCTGCTCAGAATGGGCGAATTCTATGGAGCTGTACTCAAGTTCACTGATTACATTGTCTTAGAGTCCATCCAAGGAGTGTTCTTTCCTGTTATTGTATTTTTTAGTTCTATAATATCCATTTGGTTCTTTCTTATAACATATTTTTTCCTAGATTTTCTACTAATTTTTATTTTTTTCAAGGGAACTTGTCATTGCTGAAGTATTTTGAGGGTGGCTGCTTTAATCCTTGTCAGATAATTCCAACATCTGATTCATCTTAAAGTTGGCAGGAGTTAATTGTCTTTTCTAATATAAATCGTATTGGTATTTTTTTTTGTAATTTCAGAATATTACAAGAGTACAAATGTTTAGGATACATATATTGTCTTTGCCCCAAACAAGTCAGAGCTACAAGTGTGACCATCCCCCAGAGAGTGTGCACTGCACCCATCAGGTGTGACTATACCCATCCCCTTCTCCCCGCTTCCACCTGCCTGGCACCTGATGAATGTTACTACTATACGTGCACATAAGTGTTGATCAATTAATACCAATTTGATATGCAGTGTGATATACATTATCACTGAAATACACTGAATTTACACTTGTTTTATGTGGTGTGATATATATTATATTATATATGTGTTATATATGCTATATATTATATATAATAATAATAATATATACTATTATATGTCATTTATATTATATTATATTATCACACCACATATAACCTGATACACAAATTCAAATATACATCTTAAATAATTCAATTTCAAAATAATTATTTTGAATAATCTGAGCTATTCATGTTGCTTTTTCCCTTTTTTATCCTATCTTGTGTTGTTTCTGGTCTACAAGAAATGGAGTACATTATTTAGTAAATATCAGGAATTAGTATGCAAAAAATTTTCAAAAAATATTCAGTGTCTTAGGTAATCTAGTATTCACATCCAATGTGCACATTTTACCAAACTGATTTGTGATAGATCTCTTAGGAAAAGTAAATAATATTCAGGGTAATACTTTAAAAACAGAAACAAAATTTTGCAAAAATAAAATGGAGTTTTGACATGTTTTATGATGATAACCCTTCAAATTATAGAACTAAAATTTTCGTCCTCTGCCACTTGCAGATATTCCTTTGTACATTTAAATTCTCTTAGATTTTCATTATGAAAAATTGTAAGATCCATATACAGACATATTTTTTACTATAGATCATTTTCAAACAGGTAATAAACTCATAGCTAGCAGGCAAAATCCAAGCCAGACATGTGTTTTTATTGACTACACTATTAAAATATTGATGAAAAAATTGCAAAATTTAAAAAAGATGGAGCTTTTATATTAAAATCAAAATTTCCAGCATTCCTTTGCAAAAATGCTGACAGTGGCCTTCCATTCTCCATTTCCCATAGAGCGAACTTTTCTGTGTTAAATATTGGAAGCTACTTCAGTAGTATGTGAGGCTTTCACACTTATTTCTGTATATATTAATATTCCAGTTTGTATTCCCTGGATTAAAACACAGATGCTCCTTGACTTATGATGAGGTCATATCCTGATAAATCCATAATAAGTTGAAAATATGTCAAACTTATCAACACTAAGGTGCTCACATGGTAGTAATATTCACTGGGTGCTGGTCAGGTGGGAGGGGGTTGGTGAGGGTGGATAAACTCACAACTAATGGATGTGGAGCACACTGTATGGGGAAAGGACACACTTGTAGCCCTGGCTTGGGTGGGGCAAAGACATTATATGTAACCAAAATATTTGTACCCCCATTATATTCTGAAATGAAAAAAATAAAAATATAGATTTTGAAATAAATTAAATAAGACCTGTCAGTTCCCCCCCCAAAAAGGAAATACATTTTATACCCCAACAAATCCATTGTAAAGTCAAAAGATCATGTGTTAATCCATCAGCAGTTCAGATGCTACTCAATTTACAATGTGGTTATATCCTGATAAACCCATCATAAGGTCAAAAAATCATAAAGTAAACCACTGAACCATCATAAGTCAGGGACTGATTGCATATCACATTCTTAGGATCCATAGATTTAATGTTTATGAAATAAGCTGACCACGAATGAGAGATCTGTAATATATAATAATTTGTAATTTTGTTGAGGTCGAAATTTGATTTGTTAATATTATAAAAATGCAGTTCAGAAATTAGGTATTTAGTCTGACTACCGAACTTGCAGCATCCACATCTAGTATCCACTTGTTATTAATACATGGTAGGGTAGACACATCTTAGGATGACTCAAAATGATTCCCACTTCCTGATGTCCATGTCTCTTTTTAATTCCCTACTGGTACTTGTGAAATGTTTCTAACCAAAAGAATAAAGTTGTATACAACATAATGACATTTCGGTCAATCATGGGCAACATGTATGATGGTGGTCCCAGAAGTATAATGCAGTTGGAAAATTCCTGTTGCCTAGTATTTATTATACTCTACTTTTCATCATTGTTTCAGAGTGTAGTCCTTCTACTCATTAAAAACAAACAAACAAACAAAAACGGTTAACAGGTCCTTCAGGAAGTATTCCAGAAGAAGACATTGTTATCATAGAAGATGAGAGCTCCATGCATGTCATTGCCTCTGAAGACCTTTCAGTAGGACAAGATGTGAAAATGGAAGGCAGTGATTTTTATGATCCTAATCCTGTGTAATCCCAGGTTAATATGTGTGTTTGTGTCTTCATTTTTAACAATAAAGTTTAAAAGTAAAAATAAAATCTTAAAAATAGAGAAAAGCTTATAGAATCAGTATATAAAGAAAGAAAATATTTTGTATAGTTGTACAATGTATTTGTGTTTTAAGCTAATCGTTATGGCAAATTAATAAAAAATTATGGAGATTAAAGTTTTTATAATATAAAAACATAGTAAGCTAAGGTTAATTTATTATTGAAGAAAAATATTTTTTATAAATTCATATAACCTAAGTGTACAGTGTTTATAAAGTCTACAGTAGTGTACAGTAATGTCCTAGGCCTTCACATTCACTCACCACTCACTCACTGACTCACCCATAGCAACTTCCAGTCCTGTAAACTCTATTCATGTTAAGTGACCTATATAGGTATATCATTTTTGAATCTTTTATAGTATAATTTTATTGTACCTTTTCTACGTTTATTTATTTATTTATTTATTTATTTCTTGAGACAGAGTCTCACTCTGTTGCTCAGGCTGGAGTGCTGTGGCATCAGCCTAGCTCACAGCAACCTCAAACTCCCGGGCTCAAGTGATCCTTCTGCCTCAGCCTCCCGAGTAGCTGGGACTACAGGCATGCACCACCATGCCAAGCTAATTTTTTCTATATATTTTTAGTCATCCAGCCAATTTCTTTCTATTTTTAATAGAGACGGGGTTTCACTCTTGCTCAGGCTGGTCTCGAACTCCTGAGCTCAAACGATCCGCCCGCCTCGGCCTGCCAGAGTGCTAGAATTACAGGCGTGAGCCACCGCACCCGGCCTCTTTTCTATGTTTAGATACATAAATAATGCCGTGTTACAACTGCCTACAGTATTCAGTACAGTAACATATTGCATAGGTTTGTAGCCTGTGGTACAGAGAACCTAGAGAGATAGGCTATATCATGTGATGTGGGTGTGTAGTAGTCTATAGTATCTAGGTTTGTGTAAGTACATTCTATGATGTTTGCACAATGATGAAGTCACCTGACACATTTCTCAGAATGTATGCCCATCATTAAGTAATGTATGACGATATAACAAATGTGATAAGATGTTACTCCCTTGATTAGATTACATTATGTGACAAAGGTGATGGAGTTTCATCCTTATCATTATGTTACGTTATATTAATAGAAGACTGTCTTAGCCAACTGGACCTAGAGGTTCTTTTCTCTGGCCTGATTAATTGAACAGATATTTTAAGGAAGTCTATATGGCAAGGAACAGTAGGTGGCCTCGGGGAACTGTGGACAGCTTCTAGGGCTTCTTGGTGAGGCTCACCTTCTATATGACATCCAGCAAAAAAGCTGGGACCCTACATTATACAGCCAAAAGAGAATAAGTGCTGTAACAACTAAATAAGCTTGGAACAACATTCTTCCCAAGTCAAGTCTCCAGGTGGGAACACAGCCAGCTATTAATAATACTTTGATTGACGCCTTACAAGATCTTGAACAGAAGACTCAGCCAAGCTGTACTCAGGCAGTTGGCCCACAGAAAGTGTGAATATAAATGTGTGTTGTTTTAAGCTGCTAAATTTGTAAAAATTCAATACACAGCATGCAAAACTAATGTACATGATAATTCCATTAGAGAAATAAAACTCATGATTCAGTTAATTTATGGCTAATGTTATAATAGGAATGGTACAGTATATAGAAAAAATTCATGGTGGGATTTAATAGTTTTATAAATATATTTATTCTATAATCTATTATTATTTATAGAATCATTGAACATCTTATGGGCTCACAATAATGAATTATACAGGATGTGATGATTAATTTTATGTGTCAACTTGGCTAGGTCACATTATACAGATATTTGGCTAAACATTATTCTAGATATTTCTATGAAATTATTTTTTAAATTGCATTAACATTTAAATCAGTGGACTTTGAGTAAAGCAGATTACACTGTATAATGTGAACGGGTTTCATCCAATTAGTTTAAGGCCTCAATAGAAAAAAAAAAAACAAAACAAAACTTCCCCTTAAGAAAAGAAAATTCTATGAGTAAACTGCCTTTGGCCTTGAGCTGTAATATCACCTCTTCCCTGGATCACCAGCCAGCCAGCATATCATGCCAATTTCTGACTTCCCAGCCTCCACAAAAATGTGACTCAATTCCTTAAAATAAATCAATTTCTCTCTCTCTCTCTCTGTCTCCCCGCAATTCTCTCTCCCTCTTTCTCTATATAGACACATACATATACATGTGTGTGTACATACACACATATAAACATGCTATTGATTATATTTCTATGGAGAATTCTAATTAATGTAAGGGAAAATTAGATACTATTGTGTTATTTAAAAACTTAGAGATTCATAAAAGCCTTGGTCATGCTCTGTGATGTAAAGACATGAGTAGCAGTTAGTAAGGTGGAAATAGCTTTTTCAATCTTAGCTTTGAACAATTCCGTCAGATGTCGAGGGGATAGCAATGAATATAAAATCATTCTTATATCTAGTTTTGCAACCTTGGGTTGATTAGAATAACAGATTGTCTAATGTTTCAATGCACATTTTACTTATCACCCAAATGCTTTCTCAGTTTTCAGTGGTTGAGAGGGTGAAAGTAAAACCGTAGGTGGCCTCTAGGAACTGTGGACAGCTTCTAGGGCTTCTAGGTGAGGCTCACCCTCTATATGACATTCAGCAAAAAAGCTGGGGCCCTACACTATACAGCCAAAAGAAAATAAATGCTGCCCAAACTAAACAAACCTGGAAGAACATTTACAGAGAAAGTAAAACTGAAGATCTGAAAAGTTGTGGGTATTTTCCCATTTTTGGCATACTACCATTCTACAAAATCATCAATTAATTGATCTTGGAATACTTAAGATTTTGGATATTTCTGTGTTCATAATTTTTCATTATCTTTCCTGTAGTTACGTAAACACAAAGATATATTTAAATGAAATTTTCTAGCACTTTCATGTACAAAAACAATATGTTAAATCCAGTCACTGATGTTTTGGATTGTTGTCTTCTTCACTCTATTTCCAAGCCTGCTTTTTTAAAGTCCTTTAACTGAGAGTGTCAATTCCTTCAGAGAAAATTATGCATTGTTGTATAAAAGAAAATACTCATCTTTTTAATATCATGAGGCTTTAAAGAAGTAGGTCATTTTGTAGTTTATCAGTTCAAGATATTCTTTCTTTCTAGAATAAAGTTTAGACATAAACACAATCCAATTGCTAATACTTTGATTAGCAAAAAGTTGATATAATCTATTTGTTGAGGAAAATTGGCATGACAAAAACTGTATTATTTTGGTCATCTAGAGAACTACATTAACCTTTCAAAAGTTGATGTTTTTAAAAACAAACAATAGCCAAATATGCCAGAAGTGTTAAAAGAAAAAAAAAGAGAGAAAAAAATAATAATTTACATGTAATTATAGCCAATATATCAATTCAGCTGATAAAATTACCAAGCCACATATTATAAACTAAGCCTGAATTTGAAATAGAGGTTGTAAGATTTTCATAGACTCATTATGACTCAACTGATCATATATAATGTATATACATTACATATGTATATACATTATATATTATGTATATTATAATAATGGACTATCTAGCTATATAATTGTAGAAATGAGGACTATATTTAATACAAGCTCAGTTTTATTCACACATATATATATATATATATATAAAAATTACCCTTTTAAAAAGCCATGCATATTTCATGGGTTTAAAAATGCTTTTTCATCTGAAATAAGAAAGTTCAACAAAAATATTCAAAATTCCTAAGGTAACTTGCAAAATATTTTAATTGATCTCACATACAAATTTAAAAAATACGTGTCAAATATGTAGGCAAAATTTAAAGGCACATTTCTTCCCAATAAAAATGTTTAATAATCTCCTCTTACACATAGCTAGTACACTAAGTTCTCACTCTGAAAATGCTTAATTCAAATGGAAAATTAAGCATGATCTTGCCTTTCCTTTGTGACTTTTTTCCAATGTCATCAAACAGTCCTAGTTGATAAGGAATTTTTATTGTGGAATAATTCCAGAGAATGTATGTAGAAGAATTAATAGAATAAGAAAATGTCAATTGTGGCCCCCATGATAAAATAAATAATTCATCCCATGGTCATTAGTGAATGCTAAAAACAAAAAGTGAAATGCCAAAAAAAAAAAAAAAAGTGAAATGCCAATGGGGAACTGTATATTTATAGAATGCCAATATTTTTCTCAGAGATAAATTTTAGGTCATTAGAGGGAAATCAATTTTTAGACTTTTTCATAGTTAAATATGCCTTAAATTCTTTTGTGAATGCTTCCATTTTTCCATTTATACCTTGAATGGGTTTTCTGTACATTGCTTTAAAGAGCTAAAATGAAGGTATGATATTTACTCCCATTAAATATTTTTAGCTTTTAGATTTTCACTGCCAGTCCATTTTTGGCTCCTATATAAGAACACCACAGACTGGGCAATTTATAAAGAAAAAATATATGTATTTCTCACAGTTCTGCAGGCTGGAAAGGCCAGGCCAAGAACCTGGACTAGGAAGTATCCACCTGAGTTAACTGATCCATCATAGCATCATTAAGAATGGAAAAATCAGACGCATCAGACATCATGTTCTTCTGATGTAATGTATGGAGTACAGAGTATTGCATTTGCAGTGTTTTGTCAAAACTGATGAACCTGAATTTAAACCAAAAAAGAAGACCAGTCTCAAATAAACAACTTATGTTACACTTTAAATAACTAGAAAAACAAAGAAATAACTAAGCCTAAAATTATTATAAGGGAATAAATACAAAATATCAGAGCAGACATAAGAAATATAGACTGCAAAAACAATAGAGAAGATCAACAAAGACAAAAGTTTTTTTTTTTGGAAAGATAAACAAAATTTAAAAACCTTTAGTTAAACTTACTAAGAAAGAAGACTTAAATAAATAAAATTGAAACAGAGAAGAAATATTACAACTGCTCCTACAGAAATGTAAAGGATCATAGAGACTATATGAACAATTATACACCAATAAATTAGATAACCTAGAAGAAATGGATAAATCTCTAGCCATATACAACCTATTAAGATTGAATCATGAAAAACAGAAAATCTGAACAAACTAATAATGAGTAAGGAGAATAAATTAGAAATAAAAATCTCCCATCAAAGAAAAGTCCAGGACCTGATGGAATGCTAAATTCTATCGAATTCTGTAGAATTTGTTAAATTCTATCAAACATTTAAATAGAATTAATACCAGTTCTTTTCAAATTCTTCCAAAAAATTGAAGAGGAAGGAGCACTTACAAACACATTTTATGAGGCCAGCATTACCCTGATACCAAAGCCTGACAAAGACAAAGTAAGAAAAAAAAGTTAGAGGTCAATGTTTCTGATTACCACAGATGCAAAAATCCCCAGTAAAATACAGCAAACTAGATTCAACAGCACATAGAAAGGATCACACATCATTATCAAGTTGGATTTATCTTTGAAATGTAAATATGTTTCACCACCTGCAAGTCATTAAATGGGATACACCACATTAACAGAATGAAGGACAACATCACATGATCATCTCATTAGATGTAGAGAAACCTTTGAATAAAATTGAACATCCTTTCATGATAAAAGCCCTAGACAAATTAAATACAGAAGAAATTTATCTTAACACAAGAAAGACCATATATCACAAGCTCATGGCTCACATCATACCCTGTGGTAAAAAATTGAAAGCTATTCTCTAAGATCAGGAATAAGAGGAAGATGCACACTCTTGCCACTTTTAGTGACCACACTACTGGAAGTTCTAACCTAAACAATTAGGCAAGGATAAGAAATAAAAGCCATCCAACTAATAAAAGAAGAAGCAAAAATGTTTCTGTTTACTGATAACATGGTCTTATATATAGAATACCCTAAACATTACATCAAAAAAGGTTAGAAATAATAAGCAAATTCAATAAAGTTGCAGAATAAAAAATCAACACACAAAACCAACTGTGTCTCTGTATGCTAACAATGAGCTATCTGAAAAGAAATCAAGAATAAAATCCCATTTACAATAGTATCAAAAAGAATGACATATTTAGGAGTAAATTTAACCAAGGAGCTGAAAGATCAGTATACTGAAAACCATAAAACATTGATGAAAGAAATTAAAGACACAAATATATGAAAATATGTCCCATGTCTGTGATTCATAAAAATTGATATTGTCAAAATTTCTGTATTACCTAAAGTGATATACAGATTCAATGTAGTCTGAAAAAAAATCCTAAAACGTGTATGAAATCACAAAAGACTCCAATAGCTAAAGCATTCTTGAGCAAGAAGAACAAAGCTGGAGTCTTCACGATTTCTGATTTCAAATTATATTAGAAAACCATAGGAATCAAAACAACGTGATACTGGCATAAAAACAGACACATAGACCAATGGAACAGAATGGAAAGCCCAAAAATAAATGTACACATCTATATTCAACTAATATTTGACAAAGGTGCCAAGAATGCACAATGGGGAAAAGAGAGTCTCTTTAATAAATGTTGTTGGCTAAACTGGATAATCATATACAAAAAAAAATGTAATTGGATTCTTATATTACGCCATACACAAAAATCAGTTTAAAATAGATTAAAGATTTAAATGTAATACCTGAAACCATAAATCTCAAAAAAAAAAAAAAAAAGATAGGGAAAACCTCCATGATTTTGGTCTTGGCACTAATTGCTTGTGTATGACAAGAAAAGCACATAGTATGGAGGATCTTCAAAAAATTAAAGATAACATTATATATGGTCCAGCAATTCTACTTCTGCATGTATATTCAAAGGAAATAAAAACACTATCTCAAAGAGACATTTGCAATTTCATGCTCATTGCAGCATTATTCACAACAGCCAAGGCATATTAACAATATGTGTTTATCAATGGATGACTGGATAAAGAAAATGTAGTATACATATATACAATTGAGGATTACTCTGCCTTAAAAAAGAAGAAAATCCTGCCATTTTTACCAACATGGATGAACATAGAGGATGTTATGCTAAGTGAAGTATGCCAGACACAGAAAGTCAAATACTTCATGATCTCATATGTATAATTTAAAATAACCAAACTAATAGAAATGAGTTTACAAGGGTAATTACCAGGGGTTGAGAGTGGATGGAAATGGGGAGATGTTCCTCAGAGGGAACAAACCTGAAGTTTTAAGTTGATTAAATTTTGTTTGTTTGTTTTTTTTTTTTTGAGACAGTCTCACTCTGTTGCCCAGGCTACAGTGCCCTGGTGTCAGCCTAGCTCACAGCAACCTCAAACTCCTGGGCACAAGCAATCCCTCTGCCTCAACCTCCCGAGTAGCTCAGACTACAGGCATGAGCCACCATGCCCGGCTAATATTTTTCTGTATATTTTTCTATATATTCCATATATTTTCTAGCCAATTTCTTTCTATTTCTAGTAGAGACGGGGTCTCGCTCTTGCTCAGGCTGGTCTCGAACTCCTGACCTCAAATGATCCACCTGCCTCTGCCTCCCAGATAAGTTGATTAAGTTTTGGAGATCTCACGTACATCATGAGAACTACAGTTAAGAATAACGTATTGTGTACTTGAAATTTGCTAAAATAGTAGATCTTAAGTATTCTCACCACATACACAAGAGGTAACTGAGGTAATGGATATGTTAATTTGCTTAATTGTGGTAAGCATTTCACAATGTATATGTATATCAAAGCATCATGTGTAGACCTTCAGTAGACACAATTTTTATTTGTCACTTGTACCTCCATAAAACTGGAAAAATAACAATTTTTTTCAATTTATATATACTCATTTACCTGTTGAAGATGTCTTATTAAAGAATATAGAAATTAAAGTCACAGACAATGTGTTCCTAAGGTGATGATGTTTAGGAAATTACTTTTACTACAAGTAGAGATTTTACATATATTTATTTTCATTATAAATGTTGAAACTATCTTTTTCCAGTTAGTGGCTTGTATCTTTATTTTCTTTGTGGTATCAAATACTTGATATAAGTTCTTAATTTGATAATGTCAAAATGTTAAATCTTTGTCACACTTTATGTGTCCTGTTAAGATAGCCTTCCTGCTTACTGAATCAAGGGGGAAAATCAATATTTTCTTTTAAAATCTTTCCTTCCTAATTTATAAAGTAAATTTACATATTCACATAAAATTTTATAAAAGTGGTTTCACAGTTTTCTTTTTTCTGCCAATAATTATTTGTCCTATCACTTGTAAAATAGAAAGAACATTAGAATAAATAAAGAATTTAAAAAGAAAAAAAAATTACTGTGAGAATTATGATAATTTCTAAAAATATATAAGTAAATATAAAATATTTATAAAATATTTATGAAATATTTATAAAATAAAGTATCTAATAGAAATAATTTTTTCCATGCCAGTGATTTTACATTTGGAATGAAAAATTAATAACTTATCAAAGATTCTGTGATAGAACTCTTATCTTCCCTCATCAGGAGCTCACAAGAAATTTTAAGTATATTTTAGGAATGCTGTAGAAAATAAAATAAAGGGATGAAAATCTATACTAAATTTGCATACTTTATATATTAATTGAGTAGATTTTTATACTTCCTTATCAGAGCATTTCAGCAATATGTGTATAATGGAAGCATACTGCATCTACTCCTGGTGGTCTCATGTAGTGCGCAATCTGGTTCCTAGGATATTTAATTTTAATACCAAAGCAGGTTGTAAAATGATAAAAGTCAAGAGAAAAAAAATAAGCATTCCAAATGAAACAAGCACCTTTTATCAAAATAGAAGGACTTCTAAGACCAGATAAAAATGTTGGACTCTTGGTCCAGGATAGAATTTCTACTGAGGCCAAGGAGCCCACCTTCACCATTTCTAAATGAGCAGAATGAGAATCTTTAGAAAAGTTACAATTTTAAGGAATTACACACTTTTTAGTAAACTAGAATTCTCCGGTTTTGAAAGTGCATGAAATTAACAAATCTATTTTTGTGACTTTTTTTACAAAAGAAATTTAGAAGAATAATTCCTAATTAAAATATCTATTTCCCAACATCTCCTGATACTCTACATTCTATCATGGTAAATATCTTGAACTCATAGGTCAAAGCAAACAAAGAAAAATAATAACGACACAATGACAAGCTGGTTATGCATTAGTACTTCTCTTAGTACTTCTCTCTTCAAGGTGGATAAAGGAATAGACTCTAAAGGCATACAGAAAGAAGTCTGTGAAGCATCAAAAAATCTTGAATTTCACCCAAGTATATCCAGCTTCACAGGTTGTATGAATATTTTAATTATGTTCCCTAAAAAACAGCAGTGTGACAAAGTCATAACATGTAACCAAAATGTTTGTACCCCCATAATATCCTGAAATAAAAAAATAGCACATTTATCATTACAGGATGTGTAAATTACCTGCCTAATCTTCCAAAGGACATGAAGATTTTTCCTGAAGCATTGATATAATTCTTACATTGTGTGGAAACTGTTTCTTCTACTTCAGTCTTTCATAGAACACAAAATGTTGGAATTAGAAGACACCATTGAGACAATCTATTATCCTTCATTTTACAAACAAGGAAGCAAACATCATAGACATTCTTTGTAGTTTTTTTTTTAAAAAAAACTATACATGAAAGTAGATGTCATTTTTTCATGAATGTACATAAACTAACTTCAATGTGGGCTATGATATAATGCCTAAAAAGTGTAGGGTTTACTTCGATTTATTACACAATTGATAAACATGATAAATATTATTGCTTAATTAAAACAAAAACAGGCTAAGTATAAAAAACAGAAAAGCAGCCTTATATATAACAATATGAAGAAGAAATAGTTTCAAAAGCATGTAAAAATTATACCAATATTCAGGAAAAAATCTTCATGTCCTTTGGAAGTTTAGCCAGGTAAATTACACATTCCGTAATGATAAATATGTTATTTTATAAGGAACATATTTAAAATGTAAGGAAAATTAAAAACATAACTGTTGTGAGTTTTAAGAGAGCATTATAAAACTGTGCCAGTACTGAAATAAAACAAATAGAAGTCTCAGGCAGTTATCTAAATATTATTATGTTTATTCATAAGCAGTAACTGTGCCCCTTCATTTTCTTGTAATCGCTGAACAGGAAATGTGAAAAGAAAACCTTTGTCAATGATTTTGGAAAACACTGTTAACAAAAAGAGGTTTTTCCCAGTTTCTATGCTAAACAGTACACTTCGATCAGCAACATATGCAAATGCTATCTATAATCCTAACCATAAGTTTAGTAATACTGTGTGATGACAGATGAGATGTGAGATATGGACCATCAAGTTTGCTTAACACTGATCGCATCTGCCTTTTCAACTTCAAAAGAACCCAAGGGTCTTTCTATTGTTATCTTGAATTAATCTCTCAGTATTAAAGGAAATTGAATTTCTGTGAGAATTTAATTCTCTCACTATCTAGGGAATAAATACACAGTTTTCCGTTCTGAATTAATATTTTATATTTTCTTTGTTCTCTCTTGCTATATTATATCTACTTTTTTTTTTTTTTTTTTTT
>RJWJ010036701.1:0-15928 GCA_004363605.1 Indri indri | reverse complement strand
CCAGTGTGATGAGAACTGAATAAGCAAGAAAACAGTTTGGGATGAAAGCAGACAGCATTTTGTATTTCCTACATGCGTTTCTATAATTTTTTCATTGTATTATTAATATTTCAGTAGCCTTTCAGCATAGCAGATATTAATACACCATTTTACACAGGTGAAGACAGAATCAAAAAGTGATCTTATGTACCTAATGTCTAATAACTAGTAAATTGCAGCATTCCCCGGGGTTTTAATTTGTGAAATACAAATACATTACAAATTCTGTTACAGCAAAAATGCTATTTTATAACTAAAGAAATGACTAATATCTAAAAGGGAAACTATCATGCCATGGAGTGTCCCTGGCACCCAACTCAAAACAGCATGTGGATCATGTCTTGCCAGTAAAATCACTATTTCAGCAGCTTAAATCAAGCTGGGCTTCCTTTTTTTTTTTTTTTTTTTCTCTTGCAGTTTTATAACTTTATTTGACAATCATCAGTTAGTTCTCATCCACATTGACAGTCCTAGACTTTTGAAAGTGGTAACAGGTACATAGGTAACCAAAGGATAGAGCTTGTCTGGTAAATCTTCATCCTCATTGTGTTTGCTGGACAACTGCACACAGATACAATACGGGATATTCCTTATTCCTTTGACCCAAACAGCTTTGTTGAGCCTGGTATCAATGCGCACATCTGGAGTCCCCATCTCCTTCACTGCAAATTTCTGCATCTCTTTGAGTGCCCAAGGGGCATGCTTCTCAAAGCCGCTCCATGGATGTGCTTGTGAATGTCGATGGTGTATTCTCAGGTCACCACCTCATTGATGGGAGAACAGCCCTTCTTCTCACCACCCTCCTTTGCAGGAGCCTTCTGCTGGGCCCAAGTGGGAAAGAAGAGGGCAAAGATTCTGAATAGAGATTTATCCATAAAAGATATACAAATGACCAAGAAGCACATGAAAAGATGCTCAACATCAGTAGTCATCAAGGAAAAGCAAATCAAGACCACAGTGAGATATCAATTCACACCTATTAGAATGGCTAAAATCAAAGGCAGAAAACAAGGGTTGGCAAGGATGTGGAGAAATTGGCACCCTAATACACTGCTGATGGGAACCTCAGATGGGAACTTAAGACTATTTGGAAAATAGTCTGGCAGTTCGTTCTTTGAACAATTAAATATAGAGTTACCATATGACCGAATAATCCCACTCCTAGGTATAAACCCAAAAGAAAGAAAACATACATCCCTGTAAACACTTGTACAAAAATGTTCACAGTAGCATTATTCATAGTAGTTGAAAGATGGAAACAACCCAAATGTTTATCAATTGATGAATGGATAAACAAAATGTGCTGTATCCATACAATGGAATATTATTCAGGTAAATTTCTTCATAAAAAGGAATGAAGTTCTGATACATGCTTGTAAAGGAAAAAAACCAAACCGTTTTTTATCTCTATTCACACACTTAACCTAGAACACTTCTGTGACCAGCTGTGTGAGCATCCCTCAATTCAATTCAATTCTGACTACCTGGAGATAGTGTCAGATCCCCCAGATGGAGGGCTTTGTCCCACAAGATTGCCCCCATTTCAGAGGCCAGTCACAAGTAGTAGATTGTCACCTACATTTCTGACTAATAGGCTATAAATCAGGGTTCCCACTGATGCTTCCTTAGGTTTGATTAATTTGTTAGTGCAGTTCACAGAACTCAGGGATACACGTTTACTGATTATAAAGGATATTATGAAGATGAATAGCCAGATGAGATACACAGCAAGGTGTGAGATGGCAGGCCATGGACCAAACATATTTCATATTATATTGTAATACTACAATATGCATAAACCTTGAAAACATTATGGTAAGTGAAAGAAATCAGTCACAAAAAACCACATATTTTATGATCCCAAGCTGGGCTTCTTATTTGTGGTTTTGTTCATTCATGCCAATGTTCTGCTTGATGTATAAGTCAATGAGCTAGAGGAAAGTTTTTACTTGTGTACAAAGTGTGTTCCTAAAACTGCATTAGTTTTTAAAATATGGAATAAATGCTTATCAAATTGTAGATGTTTTTCTCTAAAAGGAATTTGAATTACAATTGGTCTCAATTATAAAATTAATAAATAACATGTTACACTGTAGATATCGTCTTTGTTTTTGTCTCAACACGTTGATACAAAGCCAATGAGCTGAAATTCAATGCATGTTTTATTTGAAGATAAAATTTAGCAGCTTTTTTTTACCTTTAGTTATTTATAAATTTGCTTCAATTGAATTAAATTTGCAATACTTATATTTCTCTCCAAAAGAATCAATGATTTTTAATTTTCTTCTCACTTAAACAAAATAACCAGGAAGCCTCCTCTAGGATAGTCTATAGGGAATAATTAACCACAGGTAAATATATAAATCCATAATACTATGAATCTTGGAAAATTCTGCCATAGAGTTGCCTATTTGAGAAGCAGCTATAAAAATTAATCAATATCTGAAATATAGAGGAATTTTCCCTTGTTTCTTTTGATTTGGGGCTCGTATTAGAAAACCAAGGTTGTTTTCTTTGTCCACAAAATGTTAATATATATGATGCGTCTCCTAATCATCTGACACAAATCTTCCTGTATAAATTATTTTTCAGAAGTTAAGTGGGATAGCCAGTTAGAGGTTATAACCACTTAGAGGCCAATTATGCCTCTATCTTTAAGGTGCCACATGGAGCACCCAAAATAAATTTTCATGTCTTTTAAAGCTTATATTTAAATAAAATCATTTAAAACATATTGCCCAAATTTGTTGAAAATCTACCTATGCTTTTTCCTTTGATGGGCAAAAGGAAAAGAGACAAAAAGTCAATTTATTTTGTGAACTGTAGCAAATTGTAAGAGAATATTATTAAATAAAATGAATTCTATACATTCTGTGTAACCATGGAGCCCTAAGTGATTTCATGAAACAAGCAATCCATATACACTCCTATAGCTTAAATATTTTATTTAGATACGGAATAGTCAAAGAAAATTTCAGGATATCAGTGCATAATGTACCAAACACAAATCTATCTTGTTTTGATTCTTTTCACATATTTTGGATCCATAATCTTAGGTTAAAAATGATTTAAGAATGAGATTATTAAACTGTCCTTATTATGCAATCTCTCATAGGTCATTCTGTACCATTTTTAAACTCAGAAGAAGTTAAGAAAATAAAATTGACTCCAGTTCGATTTGGTTTAATAAGACAATTTAGGCATTTTTCAACTGATAGAGATTTAGAATATAGGTTAAAATAGTAAGTAAATAAAATAAAGTTCTTATCATTCTACAGAGTATGCAAATACCTCTTGCCAATTTTTTGTGCTTTTATCTACTTGGGAGAATGTCCCTCTTTCTTTGAATTTCTCAATTTCCAGCTAACAGGGGATACTTTTCTGCAACCTTCCTAGGACTGGGTTAGTTGTCACTTTTATGTATTCCTTTAGGAATCTATGGGCTAACATATGTCAGATTGAAATTGTCTATTCAATTTTCTGGTTAGACCACTAAATTCTTGCATTTGATTTATTGTTCACCAAGATAGCCCCAAAGTCAACAAGAATCTTTAATATGTAGCAGGTGTTTCTTAAAGAAAATACTAGTGAAATAGCACGAATTGAAAGCTACAATATCTTGGCAGAAGATGTAAAGTTATAGAAATAGTTATAAAAAGCCCTGTATAGATTTGACATTATAAAATGTCACCAGTAATGCAACATATTGCATGGTGCTTTGCAGCATACAAAACAGTGATGTAAAATGAGGATGCTCGAAGTAAAAATTGGCACTATATTTTTATTTAACATGTCATTGAACACTGATATATTTAAAGTGGGATTTTTGTTTCCCTAATGAAAATAACTTAAAATTGCATAAGAATACAAATTATAAGTATCTCTAATATGGGTACCTAATAGTAAAAACAAGTAATATGAATATTTATTTTTATGCAATTATAGTTAAATTATATTTATCCCTGATTAAGTACAGATTCCATTAAACATGCTATACAATGACCAATCTTCTTAAGAATGTATTTCTAGCATTGCAACAATTTAAATAGTCCTATTCCTAATCTATGTTCCTAGGCAAGTAATTTGTCAAAAAATTAAACTAGAAGTTATTATTATTATATTTGGCAATAAGTGGTCAATAAGGCAAAATGGTAATTGCATGTATGAGCCAATTGACAATCAAGCAAACTTAAAAGAAACTAATGAATATCTCTTTACAGATGATATCCTTGAGAAAAGAGGATGTATTAATACTATGCTCAACATTATAATGGTAGCTCTTATCACAGTTATTATCATGTTACAAAGACTTAATATATGTTTGTGAAAATTATTCATAAAAATAATTTAATTGATTTTCTTAAGGACTCAGATGGTGTACGGTATGAACACTTTCATGAATCCCAGTCTGATTTTTTCCAGCTGTTTTTGGTATTTGAAGTGACCATCCTTATAAGAAATGAAGGGAATATGAAAACAAATAAGGACATGTAGCTAACGTTAAAAATAAATATTATTACACCTACACCCAAATACTTATAGCAGCACAATTCACAATTGCAAAGATGTGGAAACAACCCAAGTGTCCATCAATACATGAGTGGATTAATAAAATGTGGTATATGTATACCATGGAGTACTATTCGGCTTTAAGAAACAATGGTGGTTTAGCACCTGTTGTATACTCCTGGATAGAGCTGGAACGCATTCTACTAAGTGAGGTATCCTAAGAATGGAAAAACAAGCACCACATGTACTCACCATCAAATTGGTATTAACTGAACAACACATAAGTGTACATATAAGAATAACATCTATTGATGTCTGGCGGGGGGGGAAGGGGGAGGTGGAAGGGGAAGGAGGGGATGGGTATATGCATACACAAAGAGTGCAATGCGCACCATCTGAGAGATGGACACGCTTGAAACTGGGACTTGGGGGGAAGGGGAGGCAAGGGCAACAAATGTAACCTAAACATCTGTACCCCTATAATAACAAACAATAAAAAAAAGAAAAATAAATAAATAAATATTATTAATTAAAGTTGTGTAAGCTAAGCAGAAAGAGCCCCAGTGCCTGTCACATTTGATTGTAATACTGAAAATATTAATGCTACTGTTCAAAACAGCATGAGCGGGAATGAAAACCTACAAAGGTAAAGGGAATAGCACAAATTTGGGAATCAAATGTTATGCTTATGTAAAAAGGGTTTTATTAGGCCAATTCTATATTAAACAACACGGATCCCAAAGTAAAACAGTGTACAGAATGAGAATGCAGGAGGGATGTCAGCACAAGTAGTCTGGTAACTGTTCCAGTTACACAATTCTGTGTATATGGATTTTAATATATATTCATATTGACATGCTGCTTTTATGTATCTGTCTTTTTTCTTTGTATATCTGGTCCTGAAACTATGTGATCTTTAAAACAAACCAAATAATGTTCCGAGCCCACAAGGTTCAAGGACAGACCCTACAATGTAGCATGTTCTCTAAGGTAAAGAAGACCATCTGTGAGTCCAGTTAAGACACAACCAAGCTATATTCTCCTAAATTGGAAGAAAATGACATTTCCTGTGTGAAGTGGTTACACAAACTATTATCAATTTGGTTTCTTCTTGGCTTTCTGTTTTCAGTCTATTGTCCAGAAGGACCATGGTCCAACTAGTGTGTGTCTTACCTAGAATTTGTTCTGGTGCCAAATTAGCACAACACTGGGATCATAAAATTTATTACACTGTACAGTCAGGAGATTATTTTCTTAAAAAACATATTTTTCTTCCTTAAACCTTGAACAGATAAGCATCCATATTATATTTCCTCTGTAGAAGAAAATATGAATACTTATAAAAGTATAATATTCAAAACTTGAAGACATGACTGTCATAAAAGTATAAAATATAAAATAAACATATGTCAAATATTTTATTCAACCCATTAACTAATGAAGGAAACCTGTTTCCAACAGCATTTCTGTAACTGAGATTTTATAGACAAAAAAAATTGTTAAATTAAGATTTCTGCATTAGAACCAAAATTGGCAATATCCTTCAGGGCAGTTAAATCATAGTTTATCTTTTCTACCATATATTTGAATCTCTAGCAAACTACAATATATAGGTTAACACTAAACTTAATAATCTCTGAGAGTCTAGAGAATTTAATAATCCTTGCTTTAGCCTATTTAAAAATTCATTGTAACACTGAAAGGAAATGCTTTCATCTTCCTTTCTTTATTTACATCTTTTGAGAAAAAAAATGTATTTTAAGAGACCATGTATGTTTGTCTCAATATGTTTCCCTAAGGATAAGTCTTTTTTTTTAACGGACCTAATTTTTAGGCCAACCAGCTCAATTTCTTGCTAGTGAACACGCATGTTCTGTGCTTTGTCTTTGCTGCTTCTTTTCCTACCACTGAATGTCTATTGGAATGTCTCCCTCCACGCTTTTAAAAATTTCTCTAAAGCCTTCTATCAAATTTTGTAAAAATATCATATAGAAACTTTTTAAGGCAACATATGCAATCTTAAATAGCACCGCACAATACGACATTGCACATTAAATTCACAGCACTTAAGGGAAAAGTGGGTTGGGATAAAGCATTCAAAAACTTTCACAGTGACACAGTACAATAAAATATAAAAGCTTAATGAAAGTGGTAGTACAATTTTACGAATATATGATGATCAGTCCCTAGATAAATGATAGAAGAGCACCTTATCTTAAGAAGACCTGATGTTTGCCTGTGGATTGGACATTGGATGGATTGCAGCTTGTGAGCTATTGTGAAGTGGTGGAAAGAGAGTTACATAACATAGGATGTGTTCAACTGAGGTAGATGGTAGATGTTTGAGGTGTATATGTGTGTTCATTTTGTGTATTCCTATATGCTTTTTTTTTTGAGACAAAGTCTCCCACTTCGTTGCTATGAGTAGAGTGCCATGGCGTCAGCCTAGCTCACAGCAACCTCAAACTCCTGGGCTCAAGCGATCCTCCTGCCTCAGCCTCCAGAGTAGCTGGGACTACAGGTGCACACCAAGAGCCACCTCCCTCCCCACAGCTAATTTTCCTATTTTTAGTAGAGACATCGTCTCACTCTTGCTCAGGCTGGTGTCGAATTCCTGAGCTCAAGCAATCCTCCCACCTAGGCCTCTCAGAGTGCTAGGATTACAGGCGTGAGCCACCGTGCCAGGCCACTTATATGCGTTTTTCAATGAGCCTCAGTTTTCTGCATTCATCTACTGTTTCTCATAGAAAAAATCATGCATATGCAAATCTAAAATTTGCATTATGCTCAAATTATACTCTCATATATCAATTATGTTGGAATACTTATCCAAAACAATCATTATAGCTGATCTGGCAGTAGTATATCTTTATATTCGGAAACTAATTTTAAATGCCTACTATATTTCTTAAGTACATAGTTCATTTCTCCTAGTAGAGTATATATGCTAAGGGATAATTTATGTATTGTTCATCATTATATCTTCCATGGCCTTTAAACTGTTAGGTAACTACCTAGGTTTCTTTAATTAGAGTTACGTACTATTGTTCTGAGAACCTTAAACTGGCTCTAATAAAAATCTTTATTTGATAATGCCTAGAATGACTGCTTATATATATTTTTGGTTTATAGACAAGAGGAGTAAACTATAAGTATTTGAGGTGAAGGACATGTTTATTAGCTTGAATCAATAATTCCATCTTGTACTCATATATCATAGTATCATTTTACATCCTATAGATATACATACTTATAGTTTGTCAATATATAATAAAATAAAAAATAAAAATTTTAAAAAGAAATAAATGAAAATGGAAAGTTATATATGCAATGCCAACTATGAATCTTTTATGGATAATAATACATAAAAAAAGTTAAGAACATCCAAATAAAATTATTATATAAATCCCCAAATTTCTTCATGTTAGTTATTTAAGAACATTTAGCTGAATATGTCTTTTGTAATCTTGTCTGGCCTTTTTGCTCATTCTTATTCTACTAATATTCTTCAATAAACCTTGTGTGGCATTTATTCCAAACCATTCTCATTTGTGTCACTTCCTTAGATTAGAGGCTTGTTAAAAACTGAAGAAAATTCTTAATGTATGCATAAAACCAAATCAAAGCTCGTTTTCTCTACAAAGTCTTCATTGATGAAGTTCCTCAGTGAGTTTGTCTTCCTCCAACACAATAGTCTCTTTCCTTACAACCCGTGGATATCTTCTCTTTCTATTTTCTTGGCACCACTGATTTTTGATTTTGTGCCTGCTCTCTCTCTGTTTTGCTCTTATTACTTATTTTGCATCTGAATGAAATTATGGAGAGGACTTTATTATTTTTATTAGACAGAGGATCTTTTAATCTGTGTACCAATTGGGAGCATATTTCTCTACTAACATAAAACTACATGTCATTCGACTTCCTCTATAAAATTATATTTTAATTCATGTGAATCATATTTGAAGAATGTATGCTATAGTGCTTCCACTTTAGAAAATAGTAAAACCTCAAAAATGTTTATTAGGAATTATGTTTTTGATGAAATGAACATTTGTGCAATAATGTAATGATATACAGATTATTTCTAACATTATTCTGCTTTTTTCTAAATTCTAAATAACTCAATTGTTACTAATATTACTAAACTAATTGGCTTGAGGAAAGAGTATAAGAAAGCAAGAAGATTCACTTTTTTGAGTTTCTATGATGTAAAAGATGTGAGCTAGATTATTACATTTATTTGTTCAATTAATCTTTCCCCAGATTTCTCAAGGTAAATATTTTTGTCTATATATTTTTAATATTATATTTTATGACAAAAATCCTGTTACAGAACTTCACTCTCCAAATAAAAGTCAAAGATCAGGTATTAGTAGAAAGAATGGGTAAATGTACTTAGTTCTGTATTATCCTATGGGCACATCAGCTAAAAATATATTTTTGTCTATACATTATCTAGTTTCTCTGACTTAAAAGAGTTGATAAAAATGAAAACATGAATGTTCATATTCTTTTTGACATTAGGTATAGCTCACTAAATCTCAATAAATTAAGTCTGCTGATCATGTTAATAGAGTATACAACTTTTCCTAAACCAACATTGGTGGACTGTTTTATGAGTTTTGGATACTCATCTTCACGTTTGAAACTGCACTTGTCAACAAAAGAATGCACCTAAAAAAGATACTTTAGTTTTGCAAGAGGTGTGCATTATTTACCTTTCTAAGTGCTCAGCTTCTTTCAATGTTCCTGACAAACCAAATAAGCCAGCTATTCCTCATGCAGGAGAGCATATGAGTACTTCTTTTGTTCTTTCGATTTCAAGAGATGAATGCGAAAAAGAAAAAGAAGATTTATTGAAAGCTTTGTGAGGTGCAGGCTTTATTTGATAATCAGACACCATTTTCACTGAAGAGAATAAAAAGTACAGCACTTTATAACCTTTATGCAACCAGAATACTTTGCCTTCCTCATTCCAAAATGGCCAATAATGTTAATTAAGGAATTCATACAGTTAATTAAAGAATTCATAAAGATGGAATGCATTAGCTTTTGATTTCACTTCTTTTAAATTCTGGGGTAAAGAAAAATTCCAATGTACTAAACATTTTTTCTTTTTACTTATGGTAGCTACTAGTATTTATTTGTGTTCTAAAAGTTGATTCCTTTTCATGTTTATTGGCGGGTTTATAAGGGCATGATTTTTTCAGTGATCATTGTTCATAGAGTGCTGGGGATGAGGCAATGTAATTTGGTTTCCTGAATGCCAGCAGGGCACCTTGTATTTATAGAAGCTGAATGTTCTATTGTTGATGAATATTATGATGGCTGATGTCTTTTTTATTACCTATACAACAATAAAAACCTCTTATTGCTTTAATCTCTAAATTCAACAAAATAAATCTAACAGGAAACCATATGGGATATTCATGTATTCTCAACATGAATGTTTATTATATTTTGTACAATATAAACAAATGTATTTAAAAATTATCTCCAAAGGTTAAAAAAGTAATAGAATTATACATAAATCTAACAGCACTCTGAAAAATAAATATACCGTCAAAGTCTGAACGTTTTAATGCTATATTTATTAGCAGAGTATCTGTCTTTTGGTTCACTGAGAATCTCTTGTGATTAAGCAGTAAGTGAAAGAAAACAAGTAGCATATAATTAGCTTTTTCAAATAAACCTAACTAGAAGTAAAATAACCACAGAGTAATGCATATGAACATTGTAATTAAAAAGGATAATGTAGATAATCCTACAAAAGTTACAAAGAGATTTGGGTAGAAATTTATTGTTGATGAAATGATGAACCATGGCTAAATTTCAATTTTTGAATTTCATAAGAAGTGGTACAATTCTATAAAAGGTAATTCTTTTTAGCATCTTTAAAATCATTACACAAATATGCACATAAAGTAGTTAGCAACTGTTCCAAAAATATTGATAATGAAATTATTAATAATTTGCTCTATTGAGTAAATATTCAAAATTATTGCCATCAATTAGAAAACCACAGAAGTGATTTTTCAAAACAATTAATATCCTACTCAAACTAATATTCACCATTTTATACCATGAATACTTACAAATATTTACAAATTCTTACAAATATATTTTTTTTTCTCAGCTTTTTGACTGTGTGAATGATTGATGCCTTTGTCAATTTAACTTTTTTTGGTTTTTTTTTCTGAAACGGAGTCTTGGTTTCTTTGCTCAGGCTAGAGTGCAGAGGCATCATTATAAGTCATTGCAACCTAAAACTCCTAGGCTAAAACAATTCTCCTTCCTCAGCCTGGCAAGTAGCTGGGACTACAGGTGTGTGCCACCATGCCCGGCTAATTTTTCTGTATTTGCAGAGATGGAGTCTCTCTCTTGCTCAGGCTGGTCTTGACCTTCTGGTCTCAGGCAGTCCTCCCACCTCGGCCTCCCAGAGTGCTAGGATTATGGGTGTGAGTCATTGCTGCTGGCCTTAACTTTTGGAAATACATTTTTGATATCCAGACACTATATTCTGAGGGCTAAAGTATGTGGAGGTAAGCTATTTTAGAATATTTAAAAGACACTTTAAAATCACAATATTATATTTTTTAGAAGTTTATTATCTTGGGTAGAGTTGGAGCCCATTCTACTAAGTGAAATATCACCAGAATGGAAAAACAAGCACCACATGTACTTACTATCAAATTGGTATTAACTGATAAACACTTACGTGCACATATGGAAGTAACATTCAGCCAGTGTCAGGCAGATGGGGGGGGGAGGGGATGAGCATATTCACACCTAATGGGCGCAGTGCACACTGAGCGATGGACACACTTGAAGCTCTGACTCAGGTGGGGCACAGGCAATACATGTAACCTAAACATTTGTACCCCCGTAATACGCTGAAATAAAAAAAGAAGTTTATTAAAGACAATTTTTTAATGAAATGGCATTAAATTTGCATTTTATTTTAGCCCATTATTAACTTTAAGAAGTTCCTGGGCTGATAGGCAGAGCAGCTTATATATCTTGGATGGATTAATTAACAACTCTCCACCACATCCATAAGAACAATTCCTTACAATTCTAAATGAACAGATGCAACTTGGAAGTGAAAAATGAGAAGACATAGAGCATAAAGATTTCTTCCTGAGCACCTCCAACATGAGGGTCTTGAATGCCAAGGGTGTATTTTAGATAACTTGGGAAGAAAATAGAGAGGAGTGACTGTATGTCATCTGTAGACACCTCTTGCTCACTGCTGCTAGGAGATATTATAGAATTTGTACCATTTGTGTGTGTCATTTCATTCATTATAGAACTCCCCTTAACTGTCTGTTTTTTTACCTAACAAATTATTGTACATATTTATGTTTCACTGATCTGTTTTTTAAATGTATAAACATTACTGAAGGTAATATATTAAACATTACTTTGTATACATATACTTAATATTTTCTAGCAATGTCCTAATTCAGGTTCGTCTTTTTCTTTTATTCTTTTATTGATACTTTGTACTTTTATATTACTGCATTTATTTTTAAATCATATTACATATTTAATTTAAACATATATTTAATATTTAACAATGTAGGAATAAAATTACTTTGATTTGTATTGATTATCTTATCAAATTTAAAGAAAGAGGTTATGATATGAAAAAGAATTCATATTTTATGTGAGAGAGGCAGGGATCACTCTTGGTCAAGGCCTATTTCTAGGCTATAAGGCATCTTTCTGTAAATTAGAAAAAATGGTTCTTTTTCTTGATGGGTGCAGCTCTGTAACTAGATAGCTTTGTGCATAGATGGTACTTTGTGTACAGTAAGATGGTACTGGAAGCATGACTTGTAATACAGAACACAGTTTGATTCTACCTCTTTGGATTCCCTTGGTTGGAAACCTCTGTGTAATGCACAAACTGTGTACATATGTATGATTACCCTGCTTGTAGCACCACTCTTACCTTCTCTATAGCACAGGACACATTTCTTCCTCAGAGGCCTCCTTCTCCTGTCTAATGCAAAGCATCATTTAAAAATAAAAACTAGAAATAATGTCATAAAATTACTTAGACTACAAAATATATTAGGCCAAAATTTCTACCGACATTTAAACCCTACCTACCTCTTCCTGGAACTTCCCTTTTCAATTATGGAATAACTCTATGCCTGTTTTGGTGGCAAGACCTCTTAATTTAGAGAGCAGTCTTTTAATATCTAATTTATTGAGTGTCTTTTAGGTTATGTAGAAGCAACTATGACTGAAAATATAAGCTCTCTGTGAAGACTTTACCAAAAAAATGAAATGAAAGCAGAATGTGTTCAAGAAATAATTTCTAGTTACTACCCCAATTGTAATCTAGGGACACCATCAAATATTTGAACCTTCTTAGTGGAACTCCAAAGAAAAAAAAAATACAAGAGTGTGACATAATGTGAACTAGAATCTTATCTCCAACAACTTTATAAATTTCCCTTTTTTCTTAACTGCTTTTTAAACAAAGAAAAAATGTAATTGACTTCTATCAAAACAAATTAAAACAAGTTTTCCCTGGACTTTGTTTCATTTTGGTTTGCAAACTCTTCCAAAATCAAAACGGGACACTTCATATGGGAGATGTGTACCTTTTTATTTTTACATATTATTGAGCTTGGAATTCCATAACATTCTATAATTCTCATCATAGAATTATTACATTACTCTCTTAAATTGATTGCCTTTATCCTACTATTGATGTCATCTCAATAAATTCCTTTCCTACTCTTCTAAAAACTTGCATTACATTTTTTTCCTCCATTGAAATACTCCAAAATCTCCTCATCCTGTAGCTGCCTGTCAGGAGGTTAATATTATTTCAAAAACAGTTATGGAGAACTTACAATGTGGAGGCCTTATGCTAATGTGTTTTTCATGTTTTCATCTTTAATAATCAAAACAACAACAATAACATCATCAACAATAAATATTATGATTTGCCCTAATTTCTCTCTTAGTAATGATCCACTTCTTTTGGTCATGGCAGACATATTGAAAAAGAAACTCTCTTATATTCCAATTCCTTTCTGATCTCAATATAACATGTGTATTAAACCTAACTCTCCAATGCCTTCATCCAAATATCATGTTATTCTTCATTTGGTTTGATCGCTTGGAGTTTTTATAATAAAATCTCTCTTTTTTGAAATACTCTTCTTTCTTAGTTATCAGAAGACCAAATCTCTTTCTGAGTCTTCTTTATATGATGTGACTGTATTACTCACAATCCAACAGACTATTTTCTTTATTCACTAGTAAAACATTTCTGCACTAGATTCTTTCTTAGACTGTCTTCTCTCTTTACATTCTGTGTGCTTTCCTTGTGCACTCCAAAAAAAGTGTCAATAATCATGAACACAAAGAAAACCCTGTATTCTCTTTTTATACATTTCAAAGAATAATAGTAATCAGATATAAGTACAATATAGTAAATTTGCTTTCATTTGTTAATATGTGAAATTATTTAAATGATTATTCCCTTCATGCCTTTAGGGCTATATATATGGATGCTACTAACCCTGAAAGTTTTATACGAGGATTACATTTCTCTAATTTTTATGATTTCTTGTCTTTCCTGCCAGTTGTAATGGCAGCGACTAATTTTAATTCTCATATTAAATATAGACTGTGCATTTCAAAAGAAAAATGCTTAGTATCTCAAATATTGGCCACTTGCCCTTAGGTACTCATTTATTTTTCTGCTTCTGCAGATTACTGAATTGGCTAATTACCTACAAAACACTATGTCAAGAATTCATTTCTGTTAAAAGCTGATAATGTCTGAGTAGCAATAAGTGTTTATCTACAAGATGTTTTTGTAGAACCAAAATGCCCTGCATGTGTCATTACAGAACAAATAGAAGAAAGGAATAAAAATCCCAAACAAAAGCTCTGAGTGGCAGTATGAGTTCCTTCTGTTCACAGTGGCCTCAATCATAACAGCATGGATTAACAGTCATCAAAACTACATGTGAATTGCAATTGATGAAATGCAAAACGAGCTAGTTCATGAATATAAGAATGTAAAAATTGAGCATTAACTGAGTGGGATGGTATTTTATTGGATAATAAAAACCCATAAAATTTTTACTTTTGTGTCAAAAAGAAGAAAAAGAACATTTTTTAAAATCTGAAAACAATTCTGGAAAGCATTGGCATTAGCAAAAAAAACATACCTGTTTGGAAAAAGGGATAACATGTTGGTCAATGGTTAAATTATATTTACTTTGATATGTTTTTGCAGGTTAAATCAATACTTGTATGAAGCTTGAAGTTCACATTTATTATAGAGGGCACTTTTAAAAGTGTATTTGAAGCCTGCAAGAGCTAGAAGGACTGAGTCATATGCTGCCTTTTGTGGCTGATGTTTTCTTTTGAACTAGGGAGGGAAGTGAACATATATAGTCTGTCATTGGAGCTTGTGCACAGAGACTCAAATAAGAAAGATGTGAGTGTCTGTGTCAGAAAAGGTATCTAAAATTGGGAATATTTCTATGAATGTTAATAACTTGTATTATTGGAATTTTGTTTGTCTAAATGCAATTTAAGAGACAAATATATCTCTATGAATAATGAAATTAACTGAACGATAACTGAACAAACCAGGAAGGAAAGAAAAATCAATCAAGTAAATAAGAAATTATGCTATTCTTTCTAATGAAGTCATAATAATATCCCCTAATTTTTAAATTTAAAAAGTTGTAACTCCAATGTAAAGCACCCACATCATTGATTCCATGCACTCCTTTACCTCATATGAAACTTAGAGTACATAAGTATTAAGATCTGAAACTACTGAAATAGTTAAACCTGCTTCCGTATTTATTTTAAGTCAGGGTTGAAATCATGGCATTGGAAAGAGTAATAATATCATATGATGTAATATGACATGATGTCACATGTTGTGATATAACATGATATACAATAATGTAATATAATATCATGCTTCACATTTGGTTTACTTGTAGAATGATAGCTTGTAAAGAAAAAAGTACTAAACTTGGGCTGAATTCTTTGGAACAGAGCTATATGGCTCAGAAAGAAAGAGTTAAAAAAATTCCAGAGACAATGACAAACATTCTAGGATAAGCTATTGTAGATATGATTTAAAAAATAGGATTTATGGTGGCTCACGCCTGTAATCCTAACAATCTGGGAGACCGAGGCGGGTGGATCGCTCAAGGTCAGGAGTTCAAGACCAGCCTGAGAAAGAGCAAGACCCCGTCTCTACTAAAAATAGAAAGAAATTAGCTGGACAACAAAATATATATATATATATATATATGTATATATACACACACACACATACATACTCAGTTTCAAATTTTATATATATATATATATATATATA
>RJWJ010036700.1:0-15929 GCA_004363605.1 Indri indri | reverse complement strand
GTCCTTGGAAGGTGCGCTGAAAAGTCAACTCACAATAAAGCAGATAGTAAGAGAAAATTATCAAATTTATTCAACATGCATACATGGAAACCCCTGGAAGATGATGATTTAACTTCCCATGGGGTTCAGGAGTCCACATGTCTTTCTGGTAAAATAGATAATGGGGAGAGGGCAGAGGAATTCTGTAGAGTAGCAATAAAAGATTGCTAGGGAGGATGAATGGATGGGGAACAGAGATTAACTGGTAAACAGTTCCCTTTGGAATTTAAACGTGTCTGAGAGACTGGTCATTATCTTCTTAAAGACTTTGTGCGGGTGTGGTCCTGGTCTTAAGGAGAGGCAAGAAAAGAACAATTGCTCTCCTAGGCAGGTCCTGCTCTTAGGATAGTCAGTGGCGCTGGCCTTGTTATGTAAATGAAAACTAATGAGCAGTAGCCCTCAGAAGGAATAGATGGCAAATTTTGTTTTCAGACCTTTAAAGGTGTCAGACTTTCAATTAATTTTTTATATCCGAAAAGGATAGATCCAGCTAGCCTGCAAATTTACAGATGTCAATTTTTTTTATATAAAAGACAGCTTTGTAGCAGTTGCTTTCAAATATATTAAAGATATATACTTTGAGGCAAAATGTTTCTAATCTCCTTAGTCTCCATTTGAAGCTGAAGTTTTACATGTTAAAAGCCACGCTGGTAGTTTTGGAGAAATTTGGATTAGAGGTTATAAGAGATAGACAAAAGACAGGGGGGAAAAAGCAAAATTTAAATATATTGTCCCATATCTTCTTTAGTTAATTTCTTAATTCTATGAATAAATCAGTTTAGTTGGGCAGCTGTGTCCCATTCCAGGAGATGGTATTGTAGAGGAACTTTTAAACAGGAATAAACAAAGGTCAACGTTTGGAGCAATTTTTTTTTTTTTTTTTTTCCCAATTGGGAAGGAAAAAAAGCCAATTTTTTAGGAGCAGCGTTGTAAGGAGAGGTAAGAAGGAAGGAGCATGGACTCTAAACATTTCTCATGGGCTCTTGTTTTTTTCTTTTTATGGAGTCTCTTTTAAGTTTAACTCACTCTCATTAAGGGAGGCTATGAGAGACTCTTGATCCCATTTAGAAGACTTATATACTAATTATATCATGATCTTTATTGTCTTTTGTTTTCAATAGTCTCTTTGTTTTAACTGAGCATGCAGATAAACTAGAGATAGTCTAAGATTTTTAGTGTGGCCAGAAACGCTTTAAATCATTTTCAGTTTAGCTCTATTTAGAACAAGAATTTTTATAGTTTTTAAGCATGTTAGTCACTAAAGTCTCTGATGGCAGTGGATCAGAGACCATTTCCTTGGAACTAAGGATTTTTATAACCGTACTTATCTATGGAGGTGTTCCTTCTAGTGCCATAATGTACCCATAATGTGAATGTCCTCACAAAACCTTATGGAGCAGCTGAGTCCAACTAGGTCCCCCCTCCCCCGCCAAATCCAGGACTGACAGACATTGCCTCTGGGGTTCAGAATGGAGGGAACTGGACTGGGGAGAAATGAAGGGAAATGAAATCTCTGAGACTGGGGAACATGTGTTCCTGGCTTGTAGTTGGAACAGCATCATTTTTTTTTAATTAACAGTAGTTACCAAATTATTAGTATTGTTAAAAGCAATGCAATGACTATCTAGTACATAATGCTTCTTTTGTTAAATTCTAATTTTTAAATTTTTTAAGATAGATTGCCTAAACCTAAACATTATGCGATTCCTGACTAAAAATCAAAATTTGGTTTTTAAAAGATATATGCTAATTTTCCTTGATGCCAAAAGCTGCTTTATCAAGCTCTTTATTATTTGTGATAGAAAACATAACATCAGTCCAAAGTGGGATGCCTAAACTCAAGTTTTTAATAGGAGGATACATATCTTGTCCATCCATTGAAAAAAATAAATAAATAAATTGTGACACATACATGGGGAAAATTAACTAGTGCAATATTTGAGCTTAAACATGGTTGCTGTTCATGGTGGCCTCCTATTTCATCAGCTCAGATAACCCAGAACAGTGTTTTGCAGAATTCCTCTGCTGATGTGGCTATAGACAAGGATTGGCTATAAGAGAAATTCAAGATTTGGAAGGTGAAAGTAAAATATCAGCTATATTTACACTTGGAAAGTCATTGCAGGGACAGGTATTGTCACTACTTGTGCATTTGTTGCACCAGCTCTGTCTGTTGGCCAAGTGAGGTAGCAGCCCCCAGGTCCCCTTTTCCTCCAGTCAACATCAGTTTTCCTCCTCCAGCTCCTCCACTCCTGCACCAGGTATGTGATTAAATCCTTCACGTAGGCCACCTGCATCATGAAAGTTGGCTACTTTGAGGCAGCAAAAGGCTGATGTGAGTTCCAGCTTGTCTTCACTGATTTTAGCACATCTTTGCTGCTTCCAGTTTGTTCTGGCTCCCACCCATGTCGTACCCATCTTCCCAGTGGAGTGTTGGTATTCAGCTACCAACAGTTGAACAAAACTCCTGAATATTTAATAATTGATATTGCCTGCCCTGCTTAAGTTAGCCTCAGCACCAAGGCAGAAGGTCAAATCCCTATAACAAATACCCTATCCTGACGATAAGATAGATGATATAGACATAGACATAGACCTAGACTTAGACATAGATCCTAGCAGTTCTGCTTCTTTGATCAAATCTTCATTGTTATACCACTTAAGGCAGCTATTAAATTAAAGACTCCATTCCTTAACAGTTGAGGTCAAATTTTTACAAGGAAATTCAGCAAATTAGGACATCTTTAATTTTGTAAAAGTTATGATGTAATATTCACTTGACTCTATCTCAAAGGCCTTCATTACAAGAAATTTGTTAACGAAGGCTGACAGTTATAAACACATAGCCTTCATAACTTTTCAATTTTAATTAATTTGTTGAAAATATGATCATGAATGGCATTAACAAATTCAGGATGGTGAGTATCCTAGATTCTGTACAATGCCTAAGTCAGGCATTCACTGGCCTACAGAAGAGAAATTAGCCACCTAATTGTTGAAAAACGATCTTGCCAAATATGCCCTTATGATTCACTCTGGGCAATAAGCACAAGGCCTAAACAGGATAAACACAAATGCCCTTTATTTTTCTGGACTAAGAGGTTTGATTTAAACAAAACAAAGTAAAACAAACAAAAAACACTTCACTGTTGGCACCCAGGCATAGGTCACAGGAGGCTTGGGCACATCTTGGATGAACCACTATCCTAAGGCTCTGTCATCTGGGCACCTGTGTCTGTCCATTGAAGGAATCACACAAAACTCAGCAGGGTAGAGTTGGATGACCTAGTCATACTCAAGGAGAATAAATTTTTGCTTCGTGAATCAGACTTAGATATTCTGGTCTGGATAGAGTCAAAAAAATAAAATTTGGGCCCCTTTGACCTTGGAATAAATGAATTTATTCAGACCATGCTTTTCTATGTAAATTTTATTACTCTCTACTCTTCTTCCTTAGTGTATCTAGCAGAGGACTTTGGCATAACTAGGTGGTGTTTATTCAGAAAATATTATGAAGTATATCAATATTTCAGAAGGCATTTGTATGCCACAATACTGGATACCCTAAGTTTTAGACCCAGCTAACGTGATGAGCCAGTCTAAATGCATAGTTTTGTTTGTTTCTACTAAATTAGCATGGGCCTAGACAGATGCTGTCTTAATTACTCCAAAACAGTTTGCTGCTATTTGAACAGTTAGTGGAAATTTCTATGAGTACTTAAGATGTTTTCTCTGGTGAAATAAATTCTTATAATAAAAAAGTTAGTCTTTTTATAACCCCACGTCAGTATTTCTTGTCTTATGAGGATATGGATACAATATGGTATGCTATTTGTGGCTTCAAGCATTGGCCCATTATCACTTTGTCTTTTGGCTTGAACTTAATGTATAAGAATACTGGATGGTAGCTGTACTGAGGTGTTCTAATGAGGCTGGCAGACATATACTCAGTGACTGCTGAGGAAGATGGATTGCCAAATAAGCTACCCAGTGGTCTTACAAGCTAGCTTGGTGTGATAATCCAGTTTAAGATCTTGTTACATTATTCATTGCTTTTCTCCCCCACTCATCATTGCAGCACACTTATTTTGTTACTGTCTGCATTTTCAGAGCTACTGAGATTGTTGGTTTATGATGAAGATAAAGGCTTTCATTAATTTGTCCACACTTTACAGGGAAACAAGGGAAAATAAAGATCTCTAGTAGTTTGCTTTTCACCGATTGCTTACTGCAACTGGTAAGTTCCACTGGCTATGGAAGAATTAATTGTACATGAGTAGAGATTATAGCATGTTTAGAATAGATCTATGTCAAATACCATGGCAAATGGGAGTAAATTAAAAGACTCCTGAACAGATTTTCTCACACAGTACCAAGCAGTTTCACTGTGTTATATGTTTACTTATGAGCAACTGGACATATGGACACAGACACATACAAACTGCTGCTTTACAGGCACCCATATTCCTTCCATGACCTTCCAACATCAGTATCAATGAAAGGATAGGGAGTGTTAGCACAAAGATGCAGTTAAGGAATCACAGAAAAAGGGCTAAAAAATCTCCTAAGAAATTACCAGAATAAGTCCAAAAAATAACACACAAAATGATGGTGAAAAAATTATTAAATGAATTCAAATATTACACAAAAATTCATTCACTTAATGCAAAACAAAGTAGTAAAGAATGAATAGAGAAATAAAAAAGATAGACTTTTTTTCAAAAAGTAAAATGGCCAACATAAATCTAATTATATTGATAATAACATTAAATGTGACTAGATTAAATAATCCAAAAGGCAGATATTGTCAGATTGGATTTAAAAAAAGAAGATCCAACTGTGTGACGTCTACAGGAAACACACTTAAGATTAATAGGTACAAATAGGTGGAAAGTAACAGAATGGAAAAGATACATAATGAAATGAAGTCATAAAAAAGTTGGAGTGGCCACACTAATATCAGACAAAATAGACTTAAAAATTTTAAAATTTATTGCTAGAGTTAAGAATGAGTATTTTATAATGATGAAATGGTCAATCCATCAGGAATATATAACAATTATAAATATATAGAAGCATACTTTGCACCATTTTATTGCATTTCACAGATATTGTATTTTTTACAAATTGAAAGTTTGTGGCAACCCTGCATGGAGCAAATCTACTGATGCCATTTTCCAACATCATGTGCTCACTTTGTGTCTCTGTATCACATTTTGATAATTCTCACAATATGTCAAACTTTTTCTTTGTTATTATATCTGTTATGGTGATCTGTGATCAGTAATCTTGGATATTGCTATTGCAATTATTTAGAGGGACCAAAAACCATGCCCATATAATACAGCAAATTTAACCAATAAATATTCTATATGTTCTGACTGTTCCACCAACTGTTCTGTCTCTCTCCCTCTCTCTCTCCACCCCCCCCCCCACTTTCCTTGGGCCTCCCTACTCCCTTTTATTCAACAATATTGAAATCAGGGTAGTTAGTAACCCTAGAGTGGCCTCTAAGAAGTCAAGTAAAAGGTCTTTCACTTAAAATTGAAAGCTAGAAATAACCTAGGAATTTACTTAAACAAGGAGGTAAAAGATCTCTACAAAGAGAATTATGAAACACTGAGGAGAGAAATTGCAGATGATACAAACAAGTGGAAAAACATGCCATGCTCATGGATCAGCATAATCAACATTGTTAAAATGTCCATACTACCCAAAGTGATTTATAGATTCAATGCAATCCCCATCAAAATACCAACATCACTTTTTGCAGATCTAGAAAAAAATTCTATGCTTTATTTGGAACCAGAAAAAAGCCTGAATAGCCAAAGCAGCCTTAAGCAAAAGAAACAAAACTGGAGGCATCACTGTACCAGACTTTGAGCTATACTTCAAGGCTATAGTAACCAAAACAGCATGATACTGACACAAAAATAGAAACTTAGATCAATGGAACAGAACAGAGAACCCAGATATAAAGCCATTCACATATTGCCATCTGACCTTTGACAAAATAAACAGCAATATACACTGGGGAAAAGAATCCCTATTTAATAAATGGTGCTGGGAAAATTGGATAGCCACATGTAGAAGACTGACACAGGAACCATATGTCTCTCCATGCACAAAAATTAATTTAAGATGCATAACACACAAATCTAAGACATGAAACTATAAGAATTCTAGAAGAAAATGTTGGGAAAAATTCTTCTAGATATCAGCCTAGGCAAAGAATTTGTGAAGAAGACCTCAAGGGCAATCATAGCAAAAACAAAAATAAATAAATAAATGGGAATTGATTAAATTAAAAAGCTTCTGCATAGCCAAGTAAACAATCAACAGAGCAAATAGGCAACCCACAGGAGAAAATATTCCCATGCTATATATCTGATAAAGGGCTAATAACCCGAATCTACAAAGAACTTAAGCAAATCAGGAAGAAAAAAAATCAAACAATCCCATTAAAAAGTGGGCAAAAGGCATGAATAGAAGCTTTTCAAAAGAAGATAGACACATTCCCAATAAACATATGAAAAAATGTTCAACATCAACATCACTAATCATCAGGGAAATACAAATTAAAACCACAAAATAATAGATGCTGGCAAGAACACAGAGAGAAATGAACACTTATACCCTATTGCTGAGACTGCAAATTAGCACAACACTATGGAAAACAATATGGAGATTTATCAAGGAGCTAAAAATCAACCTACCATTTGATCCAGCAGTCTCACTACTAGGTATTTACCCAAAGGAAAAGAAGCAGTTTTATCAAAAAGACACCTGCACTTGAATGTTTATTGCAGAACAATTCACAATTGCAAAGATGTAGAATCAACCCAAACACCCATCAATTCATAAATGGATTAATAAAATGTGGTATATGTATACCATTGAATACTATTCAGCCATAAAAAAAGGGTGACAATGTCTTTTGCAACAATTTGGATGGAACTGGAGATCATTCTCCTAAGTGAGGCATCTAAAGAATGGAAAAACAAATGCCGCACATGCACTCACTACTAAATTGGAACTAACTTGATGAGCACGCAGGTGCATAGAGAGCAGTAAAACTCAACAGAAATCAACCAAGGGGAGGGCAGAGGAGGAGACAGGCAAAAACTTGCCTAACAGGTACAATGAAAAATATCAGGGCACTCTTATCACCATGATTCAAACATTACACAAGCGATTCATGTAACCAAAATTATTTGTACACCATAATATTTTGAAATAAAAGAAAAAGCTAGAAATCGTAAGCTTAGTGAAGAAGACATGTTGAAAGCCAAGACAGGACAAAAGCTAGGCCTTTTGTGCCGAACAGTTAGCCAAGTCGTATATGCAAAAGAAAATTTCTTGAAGGAAATTAAAAATGCTACTCCAGTAAACACGTGAATGATAAGAAAGCAAAACCACCTCAGAAGATCAACCATGCACAACATTCTCTTAAGCCAAAGCCTAATCCAGTGCAACACCTTAATTCTATTCAATTCTGTGAAGGCTGAGAGAGGCAGGGGAGCTGTAGAAGAAAAATTTGAAGCTAGATGCGGTCGATTCATGAGGTTTAAGGAAAGAAGTTGTCTTCGTATCTTAAAAGTGAAAGGTGAAGCAGTAAGTGCTGTTGCAGAAGCTGCAGCCAGCTATCCAGAAGACCTAGCTAAATAGTTAATGAAGGTGGCTACACTAAACAAGAGATTTTAAATGTAGACAAGACAGTCTTGTATTGGAAGAAGATGCCATCTAGGACTTTCTTATCTAGAGAGAAGTAATCAATGCCTAGCTCAAAGCTTCAAAAAACAGTCTGACTATCTTGATAGGAGCTAAAGCAACTGGTGACTTTAAGTTGAAGCCAATGCTCATTTACCATTCCAAAAACCAGAGGACTCTTAAGAATTATGCTAAATCTATTCTACATGTGCTCTATATATGGAAAAACAAAGCCTGGATGACTACACATTTGTTTATAGCATGGTTTACTGAATATTTGAAGCCCACTGTTAAGACTTACTGCTCAGAAAAAATATTTCTTTTGAAATATTACTGTTCATTGACAATACACCTGGTCGCCCAAGAGCTCTGTTGGAGATGTACAAGGACCCTAATATTGTTCTCATGCCTGTTAACACAACATTGATCGTGCAGTCCATGGGTCAAGGAGTAATTTTGACTTTCAAGTCTTATTACTTAAAAAATACATTTCATAAGACAATGCCTGCCATGGATAGTGATTCCTCTGATGGATCTGGGCAACGTAAATTGAAAAGCTTCTAGAAATAATTCATCATTCTAGATGTCATTAAGAACATTTGTGATTCATGGGGGGAGGTCAAAATTTCAATATTAACAGGAGTTTGGAAAAAGTTGATTCCAACCCTTATGGTTGAATTTTAAGAGTTCAAGATTTCAGTGGAGGAAGGAATTGTAGATGTGGTGAAAATAGCAAGAGGACTAAAATTAGAAGTGGTACCCGAAGATGAGACTGAATTGCTACAATCTCATGATAAAACTTTAGTGGATGAGGAGCTGCTTCTTATAGATAGAAAGAGAGTGATTTCCTAAGAGGGAATCTACTCCTGGTGAAGATGCTGTGAATATTGTTGAAATGACAAAAAAAGTTTTAGAATATTACATAAATTTAGTTGATAAAGCCATGGCAGGGTTTTAGAGGATTTACTTCAATTTTGAAAGAAGTTCTACTGTGGGTAAAATGCTATTAAATGGCATCATACATTACACAGAATTTTCATTAAAGGATAAACTGGTCAATTTGACAAACTTCATTGTTGTCTTATTTTATGAAATTACCACAGCCACTCCAAGCTTCAGCAACCACTATCCTGATCAGTCAGTAGCCATCAACGCTGAGGCAATACTCTCCAGCAGCAAAAAGATTATGTTTCGCCTATGGTTCAGATGATTGTTGGCATTTTATTTAGCAATAAAATACTGTTTAATTATGATGTGTACATTGTTTTTGTAGATATATGCAATTGCATACTTAATAGACTACAGTATAATGTAAACATAACTTTTATAGGCACTGAGAAACTAAAATATTTGTTTGACTCACTTTTTTGTGATATTTGCTTTATTGTAGTAGTCTAGACCTGAACCCACAATATCTCCAAGGTATGCTTGTGTGCAGCTACTAGCAGAGCCCCAAAATACATGAAGCAAAATATGACAGAACTGAAGGGAAAATAGATGATTCAACAGTAATATTGGGGCACTTTATTAGCCCAATTTCAATTATGAATAGAACTAGACAGAAAATTAAGAAGAAAATATAAGACTTGTAAAACACTATAAACCAACTAGATGTAACAACCTTCTACAGAGCATTCCACCCAACAACAGCAGAATACACATGCTTCTCAAGTGCACATTCGACATTCTCCAGAATATACCATATGTGAGGCCACAAAACAAGTCTCGATACATTTTAAAAGATTGAAAACATAGAAAGTATCTTCTCTGACAACAATAAAATGAAATGAAAATCAGCAACAGAAAAAAATTTGGAAAATTCACAAGTAAGTGGAAATAAAATAATACACTCTAAATTGCCAATGACTCAAAGAAAATGTCAGAATAGAAATTAGAAAATACTTTGAGATTAATGAAAACAAAGATATACCATAACGAACTTATGAGATGCAGCTAAAGCACTGCTTAGAGGAAATGTATAGCTCTACATACCTGTATTTAAAAAGACGAGAGATCACAAATAACCTAACCTATTTTATTTAATACATTGGGGGAAGAAATAATAAGATACACCTAAAGCAAACAAAAGAAAGGAAATGATGGAGATTCGAGGGGTATTAATGAAATAGAGAGTGAAAAGGCAATAGAAAAAAATTTTGGTTTTTGTCAAGGTCAATAAAATTGAAAAACCTCCTGGTTTACACTAGTATGCTATCTAAGTAGCCAAAATGAAAACTAGACAATATTCTAGTAAGCTGGGAATCAAACAGTAATACTTTAATTAAAGGATTAATGTTATTACAGGTAGAAATTTGAAACATCAGATGTCATTGCTTTGAGTAAGCTATTTTTTTTTTTTTATTTTTTTATTTTTTGAGACAGTCTCACTCTGTTGCCCTGGCTAGAGTAAGTGCCGTGGCGTCAGCCTAGCTCACAGCAACCTCAAACTCCTGGGCTCAAGTGATCCTACTGCCTCAGCCTCCAGAGTCGCTGGGACTACAGGCATGCGCCACCATGCCCGGCTAATTTTTTCTATACATTTTTAGCTGTCCAGATCATTTCTTTCTATTTTTAGTAGAGACGGGGGTCTCACTCTTGCTCAGGCTGGTCTCGAACTCCTGAGCTCAAACACTCAGCCTGCCTCGGCCTCCCAGAGTGCTAGGATTACAGGCGTGAGCCACCGCGCCCGGCCAAGCTATTTTTTTAAAAAGTGGTATCAGAAAACTAACTGGTAAAATGCAAGTAGGTGGTCTAATGACTTCTACCTTTCCCTAGTCAGCAAGGGCAAGTTTATTAATGTAGCAAATTTGTCACACTGAAAACTTTCATGGCCAGACATCAAATGTGAGAAAAAGTTAGCTTTGATTGGATATTTCAGTCCAACATATGTAGAAGGAAGCAAGCAGGGTAGAAAGCTTCCAGGCATTGTGGCATCATGAAAGAATAGGTTTTGATGTACCGGGTTCAGGCTCTATCCATAATTACAGCAATAACAAAAGCAATATATAGTCACAGTTATTGGGAGTTTATTCCAGGCACTGTGCTAAGAACTTTATATACAATAACTCAAAGGAGCTATATTATTTCATTCCACAAGAGAGAAAACAGATTCGGTAGTACATATAACTTACCTAAGGTCACAGGTAGGCAGGATTCTATTTTATGCACTCTGACTCCAAAGTTGAAGTATTTTAATGTTACCCTACACTCAGAAATGGAAAATTCAAATGCTCACTTATGCCAGATGATATTAATATTACATAAGTGACTAATTCTAGTTGAGTATATAAAAATCAAGAGTTATTGGGCCCTATGAAAAAAAGACAATCCCATGCTTATTCCTTATAAAGGCTTTATTTTAATTTGTTTTGTTTTGTTCTTTTTTAAATTTTAAAACATCTACTGGCCAAATACGTATTTAGCACACAGTTGCCAGTTGACAACCTCCCAAAGAGGGGACATGGTGGACGTTTTATAAAGTCAGACCCAGACAACTAGTCTTTTTTTTTTTCCTTTCCTCTTCTGGAAAATAAGCGGATCGCTTCCAATTCAAACCTGTGTCAACTATGAAAGAAAGAAATGGGGGCCAACGTCCATAGGGCTTGCCCTTTCTTGTTCTCCGTTCAAACCTTCCATTTCCAGACACGTTCTGCAATATGCTACAAAAGAACAAAACAGCAAATCTCAAGCATCCACTTAATTGGTGTGATTTCAGCCCTCTAAACCTAGGAATTATGACAGTGAGATTCAAAATCATAGAGATGGCCCTTTCTATTTCCCCATTTTACTGTCTAGAGTAGTAGCTTTCCCTTCATCAACTTTCATTGCATGGAATAGAATAAGCAAGGGGAGAGAAGTTTTATCCTTATAAGTACAAAATAATAAGTGGAAACATTCTGTTTTCCCCAACTCTGCCTTGTATTTACTCTCCTGTGCAATTCTGTACTCACTCTCTCTCCTTGTTGGCACATCCATCTCCTCGCAGAGGCAGTACAGACGAGAATGTATAAACCCAGGTTTAATAGTCAAACAAACCCAGATTTGATTCCTGATTCTGCTCTTACAGGCTACCTGTGTGAAAGTTTTTCATTTATGAGAACTTTGGCTTCCTTATATGTAAAATCAAGATAGTAGTACCCGCATAAGATTGTTGTAAAGATTAAATGAGTTAATAGTTGGTACATTGTAAATGTTCAGTAAATGGCCCTTGTTATGATTATCTCCACCTTTCAATCTACCCCACTCTGGACACTACTATTTTTCCATCATCAAACCTTTGATTATTTCAATAGACAGACATATGATTTTTTTGCTTCTCCTGTGTGTTTGTAAGTCTCTCATTTCGATAGATGTCTTAGGAGTAGTTGTCCTATATAACTATTCTTATGTAGTTATAAGACCTATTCCAATAGGTATCATAGAAATAGTTATACAATTTCTTATTTTTCTATAATTAATATTTTTTGAGACAGCCTCTCAGTCTGTCACCCAGGCTGGAGTGCAGTGGTGTCATCATAGCTCACTGCCACCTCAAACTCCTGTACTCAAGAAATCCTCCTGCCTCAGCCTCCCAAAGTGCTAAGTTGAGAGGCATGAGCCACCGTACCCAGCCTTTTTCTGTATTTTAAATTATACTGTTGTAAAAGTAGAAGCTGCGTATTATTTACCATTTATATCCATTGATGTCCAGTGTAGTATCTTGCTGATAGTAATCACTCAAAAAACATTTATTGAATAAATTCAATACTCTTCCAAGCCTTTTACTGAGGTATAACATACAAATGTTTTATTGTACAAATTATAAGTGTACAAGATGATGATAAGATATAAAATGAACAAACCTATGTAAGCCACCACTAAGGTTAAGTAACAGATGTTGCTAACATATCACTAGCCTGCAGAAGCCTCCTCTTCAACCCTACCAATTACTGCTGCCACCTCTCACACTGATAATCACTATCCTGAAATCTAACAACCTGCAGTAGTTTAGTTTTGTCTGTGTTTTAACCACGTGCATCTATGTATAATAATATACACAAATAAGAGTGTTTATTATATTTGTCCTCTGATCAATAATATTATGTATATTAATGCATTCCACTGTATGCAAAGATGTTCTTTCATTGTAATTGCCAGTAGCATTTTATTCTGTGAATATTCCATCATCTATCCATTATAGTGCTGATAGAAATCTGGGTTCTTTCTTCTATATGGAAATTTAAAGATACATTCTTAAATAACCCATAGGACAAAGATGATACAATGGAAATTAGATGCCATTAAAGCCATGCTTAGATAGAAATTTACAGCCTTTGGTGCATACATTAGAAAAGAAGAATGCTCAAATATAAATCAATAAGCTTAGCATGTATACTGAGAAGTTAGAAAAAGAATAAATTTAATTCAAGGAAAGTAGAGAAAGAAAATAATAAAGATAAGCCTAGAATATAAGAAAATGGAAAAAACACTCAATAGAGAGAGTGTCAATAAAGTCAAAAGGAAAATTCTTTGAAAAGACCATTCAAATTGACAAACTTTAGCTAGAATAACAAAGAGCAATAAGCAACAAGGTTCAATTACAAATATAAATAAGAGAAAAGGGAACATCACTACAGATCCTATGTTCACAAAAAAGATAATAAGATATTCTGAACAACTTTATATCAATAATGTATGAAATGTTATATGAAATAGATGGATTATAGAAAAATATAACAAAAACAAATATTAAGAACCTGACATTTTTAGCACCTATTGCAATAAGGAGTTAGGAGGAAACAAAAGTGAACAATACTTGTCTTTGGTTTGAAGGATCATGTGATCTAGTGGGGTAATTCACATGCACACAAATTTACAATAAGAGGTAGAATATAATAGAGAACATGAGTTGTACAGACATTGTACATGGAGCACTTCTGATTTTCAATAAAGTTTTTTTCAGACCCACTGAAGAAAAACAAAAAATTCTAGACAGGATATTATTGAAAAATGACAGCATTCAAAGCCTAACAAGATAATAAGGTGTTATTCCTACAAAACTTGAAGGGAAAATGGGAACTTAGAGATGAACAGTTTAGCTTTTCCTGGAGGGCATTAACTTATCATGGAAATTTGTGCTTTCCTTTTGCATCTTTCCTGGATAACAGGAAAGAAATTAAGGATCAAAATCTACACAACATTGGGAACATAACCCCGCAATTACCTAGTTCCCTAAAGCACTATATTCTCAGGATTGGATTGAATCATATTACCTTGGGCATTTTTCTAGCCTAGTTTTATATAGACTGGGTAGTCTAAGGAACCTCATGACTCAAATTTTGTTTAAGGGGTTCTAAAACAAATAGTGCCTCTAGGTACTTGGGAAAGGTGAGTACAAATCCTCTGTAAAGAAGCACACATTCATTCATGACCTCATATTATTCCTAAATATAATTTTATAAATATAAAATGAGCATCAAACCATGAAAGCAAACAAGCAAAGAAAGAAAGAAGATACCATGAGCAAAAGGTGATGGAAACAGACAAGCAAAGACTTTAGGTATTGCAGTTATTGCACACATTTTAGGGAAAAAATACAAGCTAAAAATATCTTTAAGTAACAAGAAAATATAAAGCATGATAAATGCTCTGTTATGATTGATTATTCAGAAAAGAAAGAAATGAAATTCAGTGATGAGAATGACAATAAAGTTTCCTGAATGTAGCTGCATGTAAATTGGTCTAGGAGAATTTTTACAAGAAAGATATGATACAAAGTGCCTTTCAGGTGGGAAAAATCTTCTGACTAAAGATATGAGGGCATGACAGCATTAAGTGTCTTTTAAAAGTGAAGAGTAGTCCATGTCAGTAAATAGAATATGTGAGAGGAAGGGCTAGAAGGAAGGTTGGTGAGGGAGATTAAATGTCACTCTTCACAATTGCTGAATTGACATTATCGTTATTACCACTTTTCCTATCCCCAAGTTAAACCACTTCTCTGATCCAAAGCTTAAATAAAACTTATCATGTAGCCTTGTCATCCAGAGGGCTTTTAACATAATTATTACAGGTGACCAGAGGAAAGACCTGGGGATAATGTCCCAGAAAAAAGAAGAAAGCAAAACACAAATTACTATGTAAAAAATAACTGAGAAAAGCACTGAATCTTGAATCATCTTAAAGTGTGTTTAAAATTCCATGGTAGGTGATGAAAAAATATACCTTTGGTAGAATTTTTAAATTCTTAGCATGCTCATTGGTCATGCAATGGACAAGGGAGCAAATCATAATTCATGGTTTGAGAAGACACCACAGCTATATATTTGCAATTCTGGATGTAACTGTCTGGTTAGAACAGTAAAATGTGATAGGATCAGGCACTGTTTTTGATCTATCTATCATTTCATGCAATTTCAATGTTACATATGTGGTAAATAACAATGATTATATATTTATAGTCAAAGAATATGTTTGCTCTTTAAGATGATAGAATCAGTATCACAATGAGAATAGAGAAAAGGTTTATGTCTTTGTCGGCACTGAAATTTAGTCAAATTTCTGGAAGATAACAAGTGGATGGAACTGGATTCATGCACAAACTGGAGCAAAAGAAATAGCCACTAACTCCCTTGGGAAATGGCGGAAGATGAGAAATGCCATTCCCTCAATGGAGATGTTCCAACTTAGAGAAATTCAGGGAGGGGGAATGAGAGGAACAGAAACCAAAACGGTTAATTTAAAACTATATAACAAATGTCTCGCTCACCACATCCCTTACTTTCTCTACCTTTCTGTATGAAAAGCCACTGATTCAGCTCATTCAACTTCCAGAATGAAAACGAATGGACTCTCTCCAAAGAAATAAGGTAATCTTCCCTGGGGAAATTAAAGCTCCCAGGGTGATTGTGGAAAACTGTCTCTGGAACAAATATTTTCAAATTGTAATGACTTAAAACATTATTCTTTTATTACATTTATTAAAACATTTATTCATCATTATTTCTCTTAATTCTGTGCATCAGGAATTAGGGCAGAGCTCAGCTGAGTGGTTCTCCTGAACATGACGTCAGCTGGGATTGCTCACTCAGCTGCATTTAGCTGGCAGTTGGACTGAGCTATAAGGCTTTACCCATATGTCTGGTGCTTCAGTCCAGTCCTCCTCCATATGGTCTCTCTCTCTCTCTCTCTCTCTCTCTCTCTCT
>RJWJ010036699.1:0-15931 GCA_004363605.1 Indri indri | reverse complement strand
CAGATGTAAAAAAAAAATAAAAAAAAATAAAAAAAAATAGGGTAGTTCCTGCCCTCAAACTCATGGAGGAGAGAAGAGAACCTCCATTCAATATTTTAATAAGAAATAAATGTTTTCCAATTACTAGGCAGTGTGCAAAGCAGGTAACATGCCAAGCCTTCTGGGGGACAAGGACCATCAGAAGCCAGGGCCGGCAGAGATTCTCAAACTCGTCCTGATAGTAGAATCCCAGCAGTTATGACACTCTATGATGAACTGCTTGAAATTCTAATGCATGAAAGGGAAATAAAGCAATAACCTGTGCTATAACTCAGAGGACACTTTATACTAAATGCTTGAACAACTCAGTTCTGTTGGCAGCAGATGCCAAATTTTAAGGTAACAATTATGGAAGAAAAATTTGCAGTTGAGAAAATTCTATCCGATTAACCTAGTCTGCTCCACACCTTGGAAAGACAGCCAGTCTCCATTCAATGTTAGAACCCACACATCGGTCCAGCTCCCAGAGGACTAGGCTTTGGGGAAGCCAGTGTGTGAGCCTCCGCCCAGAGCCAGCCTTGAATGAGTAGGGTGGGTTTCCAAAGGAGAAGAGGTGGCAGAGGAAAACAGCACGAATGGTGGGTGGTTACGGGGGCGGGGGGAGACTTACAAACCAGCCCAAGCCAAGCAAAAGGTAGACACGTGATAGTGGGTCTGCATAACCACTTAGCACCAGTATCACCATGAACCAATCCAAACTCTGCTACACACAGTCTTGCAAATAGCCACTCACCCAAGGCCAGTATGAATCAAGCTGCCCAAACTGTTGCTTTCATGAATCATGTTACTCGGAGAACCTACTAAAGACAGCTGAGCTCTAAAGAAACGCAGTTCCAGTAACTCCATCTTAGAGTATGCCACGGCAAAAGAGATGGCACTTTCAACAGGAACATCTTGGTGCGTGAATAAGCAATACACATGGCAACACGACATCGTAAAAGCAGACACCACGGCTACAAACCTTCACCATAAAATTATCCTTCAACTCATATAGAAAGAGCACAAGTGGATTGGATACAATGGCTGTTCAAGCCCGCAAAGTACAAATGAAGCTCACGACTCCTCAGCGTATTAAATTGGCTTTAAACAGCAGCAGCTCAGGGCCACAGCACCTCGTCCTGTTCCACTGATGAGCTGCAGGAGATCGAGCAAACGGGTTCCCCAAATGGCTGGTCCGAGGGCAAGAAAGGTGCTGTTTAGGGGCTGAACAGCCCCAGTGAGGAACCTGCACTCACTACCTGGCCTCCTTCCTGCAGAGGCCCCCAAGGCAGCCGGCTGGCAGCGGGGTGGAGGCAGGAGGAACAGGTGATGCTGCAGACACCGGGCAGGCCTGGCAGCAGTCCAGGCTACAACTCACAGCGCGGCACTAGCTGCGCACCAGCCCCCAGGCACAGCCGAGGCCCAGCTGGAACCCTGCAACCGGATCACTCGCCCATGGAAACATCCAGTCCAGCAACTGATGCGAGGGCAGCCGCTGCCACCCACTCCACCAACACCTTCCCTGGGACGTGGCTGGGCCCCCACCCATGTCCACCTCCACGCAGACCCCGGAGCAGCCCCGGCTCCACCCAGCGTGGGCTGGCCCGGCAGGGCAGGTGGGGCGGCTAGGGGCCCGCAGCCACCTTACCTCCGAAGTTGGCCAGCCGCCCGATCCGCGTCACCGGCACCTTCCGCTCCCGGGCGTGCTCGCTGAGCTGAAGGAAGAGGAGAAAGGGACCTGTGGGATCAGCAAATGGGCACGAGACCAACCTGTGGGGGGTTCACGCTGCGCCCCCACAGCCCCTCCACCGCCAAAGACAGCAGCTCCACCTGGCAGCACACCCACCAAGGAGAGGCCGTGTTCCTAAAAGGCCACAGCATCCTGACAAAGTACCTGACGAAGCGGGGGCCAAGGCCAGCGCCACTGTGGGTGGGAACCAGCCCGCCCGCTCCGGGGGCCCGGGACGTACCGCCTGCTTGTGCGGCTTGTTCTCAGGGCGGGCCTTGGCCTGCCGCGCCTTCTCGATGTCCTCAGCTGTAAGGCCCCCCATAGGGGCCTGGTCCTGGTGGAAGAACCTTCGCTGAAAGCCCGGGGCACAGAATGAGTCTGTGGGGTTTGCAAAGAGTCTCCCCTGGACCCTGCCCAGAGGGGAGGTGGCCTGGCCCGGGAGCCCGGCTTCCCTAAAGGGTCCGCTGCCAGCGTAGGCAGGAGCCGGACCCTCGGGCGGCGACGGGCCCGCGGAGGCATCAGCGGAGGCTCCCGCTGCCTGCGGGCCTGAGAAGTGCAACTCTGCTTCCAGGTCTTCCAAGTTCTCCGCAAAAGGCTCTTCGCGTTTGTCCTGACCCTGCAGGGAGTGAGGACAGCGTGAGGGGTGCAAGAATGAGCCAGGAGCTCCTCCCGTGTCTGTCCCCGCGGTACGGGACGGCATGCTACCACCCACCCGCCCTCTCCGACCCTCCAGAATTAAAACGATGCTACGCCCAAGGCCTCCGGCACCCTTCCCAGCCCGGCAGCCAGGACCCGGGCTCCAGCCCTGATTCGGCCAGGACTCTGCTGTGTGGCCGGGGCGGGTCACTGAGCACCTACCGCATGCCCAGCTGGGCCAGGCCAGGTGCCCACCACTCCCCAGCAACAAGTTCCTCATCTGCAAATCAAGGCCGAGGAGGGGGCCTCCAGGGCTTTGGGAGGGTAAACCCGGGCAAAAGACAGGGCAAGCTCTGAGAGGTGAAAACACAGCCAAAGGCCAGAGAGGGGGCACACATGGGGAGAGCCCCTCGCTGCAGACATGGTTTCTGCCAGTCGGCCTGGGGCTTGCGTTTAAGAAGTTCTCACAGTAGAGGTGGTCACAACCAGGACCAGGTCTGGCTGTCCCTGGGAGCTCGGGGTATGTGGAAAGAGGGTGCAGGGGATATACTGTGTTTTCTTTGTAACAGTCACCAAGGCCTGCCCTTGTGCCCAGGTCCTTTTTACTTTTGAACTGGGAGTAACCTTGAGTGACTTCCTGACCCTGCTCTGCCACTTCCTCATCTGAAAATAGGGCTCCCCATCGTCACAGAGTTACGTGGGGCCACAGGGCCAGGGACACGGTGCCAGGGAGGCTATAGCTATAACAGCACTGACTTCCGAAGGAGCCCCGAGGCCTGGATTCCTGGTTCGGCTGAAATGGCTCACCCAGTCCAGTGGCCCACGTGCTGCCTGCAGCCCACACAGAACATCCAACGGGAGGCAACGGCTCCTCGCTAGAAAAGGCACCACACGAGGCGGCGGAGGCCACAGCGCAGCCTCGGCAGAGGGAGGGCAAGAGCAGGGAGTCTTGGCTTGGAGGGGGACAAGGAATCCGGTCCTGTCATTTAACAGTCAGGGGCTCGCAGCAAACTGCTTAGTCTCAGTTTCCTCTGAGAAACGGGGTGAGCATCGGGCCTGCCCCCATCCCAGGACAGCGGCGAGGCTCAGAGGAGATCACAGGTATAAAGACTTCAAAAGTCAAAGGCACATATGTACAGTGAGAGAGTCACCGTAGCCCCACTGGATCCTTACGGAGCAGGAGGGAAGGGTTTGGGGATCTTAAACCTGAGACTGACCAGAGGCCTGGGGACTGTGATGGCCTCACAGCCTGGAGGAGCACTGTGACCTCTGTCCAGGTTAGCCAACCACAGGGCAAACTTCCAGCACACATGTGCGTGCCCACGCACACACACATGTGAGCACATACACACACAAATGTGCACACAAGCACCCTTCCTCATCCCCTCGGACTATCAGGGAAGTTGCTGGTGACACCGTGGTGGGCAATGCTCTGGTGTAGCCAACCCTGCTTGCAATCACCTCTCTAGCACTCATGTTTGCTTAAAACCATCCCTTGAGTGTAAGACGTCGAGGCTTCCTGGACCTCGGCACAAAAGGTGATCTCCCCCAGCAGCATGAGGGATGAGAGAGGCTGGAGGTGACGCTGCCCCCGGCAGGGCTGTGCCAGCTGCCACCCTGGAAAGGAGCAGAGCCCCCAAGTCAGGTACCCAGAGACCCTCAGCAAAATGAGGGAGAAAAACAAGGCCAGGCCTCAGCGGAGGATCAGCAGACTGGGTGGGAAGAGCCTTCGAAGGCTGAGCCAGGCTGACCACGGCCCTGTTAGGGACTGCATGTGTGTGTGGCCCCCTATATTCACCTGTGGCAACCCAGCCCTAGCTCCTGGATGATATGGGGGGGGGGACATCTGGGGGTACCTAAGTCAGGAGGACGCAGCCCTCCTCAGTGGGATTAATGCCCTTCTAAAAGGGGCCCCAGAGAGCTGCCTTGCCCCTTTCCGCCACGTGAGGACATGGCAAGAAGACGGCCATCTATGAATGAGAAACAGGCCCTCGCCAGACACCAGATCTCCCAGTGCCTTAATCTTGGCCTTTCCGGCCTCCAGAACTGTGAGAAACAAACGTTCTGTTTAAGCCACCAGTCTATGGGTCCCTTACCACAGCCACAGCCTCACACGGGGCAGGGGGACACGCTGGCAGTGTGGGGGGCTTCCTGTCCTGGCCACAAGGAGATCAGCTGCCGTGGTCACACCCCCAGGTCTCACCAAGAACCCCAAGTCCGGCTCTCTTCCCGCCAGCACCCCCCACCGCCTGGCCGGGCCTCCTTACCTGTGCCTTCCCCAGGAACACGCTGACCTGCTCTGTGGCCGTGGACTGCAGGGCCCTGGCCGCCGTGAGGAGCTCCCCACCGACGCCCCAGTGCTGCAGATGGGTTTCCACAGCCGCCCGGGTCAGCTTGGCAAGGCCTTTGGCCACCATGATGGCGTCTCCCAGCACGGCGGCCATCCTTCAGGGCTGGAAGAGAGGAGGCCGGGTAAGGGCAGGGCTCCACACACCGGCCCACCCACACCCGCCCACCCACACGAAACCCTGGGCAGAAGGCCATTGGGTTTTCCCACTGATCTCCCGTTCTGATCCAGGCTGACTAAAAGAAAGAGAGGGCCGGGGCTCAAGGGAGACTCCAGGTGACCCCCAGCGCTGCAGGGGCACGAGCGGGACAAGAGGCTGTGGGGTCGGCACGCAGCACGCACCGCTCCCACAGACTGCCCCACCCGGGCCTCAAACCGCCCTGCGAAAACCCCGAGGCACGGCGAGGAAGGGAGATCTGCAGCAGAACCAGGTCGTGAATCGGGCGTACTGACTCCTCGTGCAGTGCTCTTCCCTCCACACCAAGACCATACGCTGGGGTGGGCGCATCCCACTCCCAAAGCATCTCACGGCAGTGCTGTTCTGACCCGAACCCACGGAGACTGGGGCTGCCGGTCCCTACCCGGCTGCTGCCCAGTGAAGCCTCCGACAGACCCGCAGACCAAGGGACAGCCAGAGCCCCTCCCCGCCACCCCCTACCCCCTTCCCGAGTCAGCCCACCCTCCGCTTCAGCCACTCTCCAAGCCAGTGTTTTCAAACTGCGGTCTGCACCCACAGTGCAGCCAGCTTGGGAAGATCCTAACCAGCTCCCAGAACAAACGAGCAACACCACGCTGTGCCTGGCAAAGGAAGCGTCAGGAGTGCTGTGGGTAGGACCGTCATGTGAATTCGTTTCTCCCTTGTTGTGTGTGTCATTCTCTCTCTACGGGGTCATGATGTAAAAGGTGTTTCTTAACGCAGGCCAGGGTCAGGGAAGCTGAAAGCCACTGTGCACGGTGGTACTCAGGACACGGCCCGTGTTCTCGTTAGCTACTGCCAGGGGCTGTGTGGGGGTCGAGAGCGGGTCCTGTCGGCACGCTCCAGGCTGAGCTGAGAACGGCGGGACCCCCACACAAGGAGCACTCCAGCCAGGGCAGGGAGGAGCTGGGCGGGCCAGGCGGGCAGAGAAAGTGGGATCTGCCGTACGTTCCCAAGATGAGGAAGTCAGAAACCAGGGAGGGCTGTGGATGGCAGTTCAGGCAGGGGACCTGCGTGAACAAACCCATGCAGGCCGAGAGCCCAGACACACGCTGGTCGCAGGCGTGGCCCAGCAGGAGGGAGGGGACAGTCACAGAGATGACTCCTGGGATGCGATCTTATCACGTTGATTAGTAGCAGCACAGACGGGGAAGGCCATGTACGAGCACGACAGGGGTCCCTCACCAGAACCCTGGGACTTCTGCAGATGTCAGGCCCCCTCCCCTCCAGGGACTCCTGCAGGAATGGGCTCTGCCCCTGGGGAGGGATGAAGCTACTCTTTTTTAAGAGGAGGAGCCCCGTAATGCACAGGATCCCGGAACTTGAGATGATCGGCCATAAGCTGCCCTCGGAGATCACCTCCACCCTCAAATGACAGCCGCTGCCACACCCTGGCCTAGGATCTTTCCGTACATCTTCTAATCTTCACAAACGACCTGATGGCATGGCTATTATGGACCCATTTACAGATGGGAAAACCAACGCAGAGAGGTTCACTAACTGGCCAAGGGCATGCGGCTCCGGATGGCAGCCGTGAGTGGGGCCCCAGCCCTTGCTCTGTGCCCACGTCACGCTGCCGCCCTGAACGCTTGGCCCACCAACTCCAGTGCACTTCTGCGGGGATAGGGCACAGATGCCTGCACTCTGATCCAAGCCAGGGAGGTTGGGGAAGGCAATCATACCCTTGAAAAAGATGGGAGCCGGGGAGGGGGGCTGGCCCAGCCCTTCACCTGGTGCCACTGCACGCCCCGGGCTCCGCTCTGCGCTCCGGCGCTGCACGGCAAGGAACAAGGCCAGCCCCACAGAGCGAGCGTCTAGGACTGGGGCAAGAGCACGTAAGGCTCAGATGGCACTGGTGCCAGCTCTCAACCCCACAGCCCCCGACCCCAGGCCCCCACACTTCACTCACCACCCAGGGTGGGGTGGGGAGGGAGGAGCACCCACCGTGGCCACAGAGCGGAGGGAAGGAGGTGGCTTCTGAAAGAGACGTCAGGGACATGCAATGGCAGAGGCAGGGGGACATCTGTTCAGAAGGACCATCCACGACACCACATGCCTCAGGGGTCCCCAGAAACAGGCCTTCGCCTGGCTCATCTCTAAACCCAACCCAGATAACCAAGACAGGAGTCTTCCAAGGCCACAAGCTGGAAAATTCCACATACCTGATGTCCAATCCTCCTCAGAACTTCCTCCTAAGATCTATTAATATTTAATTCAGACTTTGTTGTTTTGGCTTAAAACTATTAATCTTCCAGAATTTTCCATCCAAGTTATCACAACCACATACTAAAGTTTCACTACACACCACACCCAGTGAACTCCCAGTGAACTCCCACTGCTACCTAGTCTCACCCTAGAGACTGGGCACCAGGTCCGGGCAGGAGAGACGGCCGGAGCCAGCTTGCCTGGAAGGAAGGAAGGGCCTGTCCACGTGGAAACAGCACCCCAGAAATATGCACTTCCCTGCATACTGGGAGGCTAGGCCTGTTTTTCTCAAATCAATAAACAGTTGTTGCTAATAAACACAGTCTGTCATTTGTGAGCAGATTAACACATGGATGCATGTTTCAAAACCACAGCCTGCACTCACCCACCTTTGATAAGTATTTTGGCTTATTGTGTAGGGGCCTTACCCAAACCCCTCACCCTACAAAGTGAACTGTGCACACCCTCGTCAACACCAGGTGCTTTTCTTTACAGACAGGGTCTCATTCTGTCACCCAGGCTGCAATGCAGTGGTGTCAACATAGCTCACGGTGCAGCCTCTAACCCCTGGGGCTCAAGCGATCCTGCCGCCTCAGCCTCCCACGTTCCGGGACTGCAGGTGCACGCCACCATGCCCGGCTTAACACCGGGTACTTTTCTGCAAAGGAGTCTCTGCCCTCAAAGGAGTAGAGAGGAGGGAGGGGAACAACCACCAGAAGGAAGCATTTTTCCAGAACTTTTCTCACCTTCCATTTTCAAACCTTGGGTCTCAAAAACCCTACTTCTAATGCGCCACAATCCCAACATGACTGATAATTCAATTCTCCTGAAATTTTGCTGCAAATCGCCTCCAGGAATGCACGCAGAACCAAGCACTTAGCTACACCGGGAAGCAATTGCATCATGATTTTAAATGAATAAAACTAAAAGCCCCGAAACATATTTGATACACAAGTTAAAAACTCTCCCAGCACCATGGTTTCATCTGCAAGTATTAGAGCCGCTGCTATGCTCAGCCCCTTCCCCCTACTTCGTGTGCTGGCCCTGAGGTTTCCAGGGTCTCACCTGTGAGGAACACAGAAATGGAGGTTCGGCCCCTTGCCCATTCGGTAGGGAAGCCTGCTGCAGGCCTCAGCACCTGCCTGCTCGCCCCTGAGGAATGGAAAGCTCCGGGTGACCACACAATAAAGCAGAGGGGGTGGGAGACAGACACCCACGCTGGGGGGTGCCTACTAGCTACGTACTACACCCAAATGAAAAGTCGTCCAGTCCTCCCTCCAGCGCGCGCTGGCTAACATCTCCCCCCAGCTCTGGGCTAGTCCCTGCAGGCCCTGGGTGAACCTGCCCTGGCTCTGGGGGTTCACAGCTGCAGTGACATGCAGACACTCTGTAATGGGCACAGGTGCCAGGGAGACGGCCAGATGCCAAGTGACGGTGACACCAGGATCAGATGTAGAGGAGGCGGCCTGACTAGAAGACCCTGTCCTCGAGCCTCGACACAGGCCCCAGCTCTGCCCTGCCACCCCCAGAAGCTGACACGGAGGTCGCTGCTCAGCCCCCTTCCATCCCTCCTCAGTAGGGGAGGGCTCTGGGCGGCTCACCAGGCCCCTTTTCTGGTCCTAACGTGCTCAACTGCTACAAAGGAAGTAAATTTATTGTCTAGAGAGATAAATAAATGCAGCTTCCCACCCCCAGGGACAGAGACTGAAGAACTGGCATCCCCTGACACGTGAGGATGTTTTCCTGTTGAACCTTCACTCTCTGACCTTTCTGAAAAGCTTGCAGAGAGATGCCTTCCCGCACACGCTGGGGACTCCGACCTCAGGCCTCCTGACCTACACCTTAGCTGGAAATCTGGGGAATGGGGACCCTCAAATCTAGTCTCCAAAACTAAAAACACCCACCAAGGGGTGCCTACCTGGCCAGATACAAGATATATCAGCAGGAAAATGAGCTGTGCTCTTTTAAAAAAACGAACAGGCAATCCTGACAGGCAGAAAGCAAACAAAGGCATCATACACTGTCCACTCAGGACCCGCGTGGCAGAGAAAATGTTACTCTGAGGAGAGGATTCCCACATGCACCCAAGTGCCCCCTTCACAGCCAGAACTCACCACCTGTCACTCGTCTCCTCTACACAGCAGGCCAGGACCACGTGTGGATTTACCACGCAATTGTTCAAGCCCCTTTGTAACTACGGAGTGTTGCAGCGCAGACCAGCTCCCGCCCAAGCAAAGCAGTGGTGTCTGTATCTCCGAAAGCCAAGGGTCCACCCCCTCTGGTCTCTTCCTAGTCACACCTGCCACTGAAGCCTTGGGGGCTGGTATAAGAACTCGAAAGCAAGTGGCCCAGAAAGCCCTTTGTCCTGGGGATTGTGTCAAGTGGGGCAGAGTCCGGCCATCTGCTGCGAGCCTAGCACCCCGACATCCCACAGGCCCCTCCAGCTCAGCATGTTCCAAACTGACCTCACCACTCCTACCCCACCCCCCCAGGGCTCCCACCCTGAGGAATGCTGCTACCACCTGCCCTAGACCATCTGATGCTCCCACCTGGGCAATGCAACAAGCCCCCAACTGCCACTGGGCCCCCAGCCTCGCTTCTGCTGAGGCACTCCCTAGGCCACTGTCAGAGCCATCACTTTAGAAGGAAAAATCCTGGCTAGGCTCAATGGCTCACACCTGTAATCCTAGCACTCTGGGAAGCCGAGGCAGGAGGACGGCTTGAGGCCAGGAGTTCAAGACCAGCCTGGGCAACATAGCAAGACCGTGTCTCTACAAAAAAAAAAAAAGAAAGAAAGAAAGAAAAATTAGCCAAGTGTGGTGGCGCATGCCTGTAGTCCCAGCTACTTGGGAGACTGAAGCAGGAGGATCTCGAGTGCAGAAGTTGGAAGCTGTAGTAAGCTATGATGACACCACTGCACTCTAGCCTGGGGGCAGAAGGAGATCCTATCTCAAAACGATAAAAATTAAATAAAAGGAAAATCTATCAAATCACTCCCAGGCATTGTGCCTTCTCCAAGGGCCTTAAGGGGCCGAAAGACCTTCATGATCTAGCTCTTTCCTGCTCCCCCACAGCCCTACACTTGCCACATTCCCCACACTGACTTTGTGTTCCGGCCAGGCCACCCCATCCCTGGAACCCAGAGGGGTTTCTTCCCGCAGGCCTGCGCACATGGAGCACATATCCTCTCGCCCTCACGGGTCTTACGTGCAAACATCACCTCTTCTGGGAAGCCTTCCCCAACACGGCCCCCAGCACCCTGTGCCCCATGTCGCAGCAGTGACGAGGCTCTGAATCTGCCTGGGTAAACCATCCCCTCTCCCCGACCAGGCGTCAGCCACAGGACAATGACCACATCTGTCTTCCCCCTGCCTCTCCAGTGCCTACCACAGTGCTCGGGACACAGCAGACAGGTAGTAAATATTTGTTAAATGAAATGAACTCAGCTGGTCCCTCCAAGGTTCGAGAAAGCCTGCCATTCCTGGAACTGCCTCACAGCTGCTTTTAATCTACAGGCAGAATCAAGGCCTCTTAGGACGCCGGTTTGAGGCAGTGGTTCTCAAGCTGCTGTGTGCATCCGAATCAGCTGGAAGACTAGTTAAAACACAGACTGCTGAGCCACGGCCCCGGGATCTCTGATTCTGTAGGTCTGGGGTGGAGTCTGGGAATCCAGATTTCCAACAAGTTCCCAGGTACTGGTGACACTGCTGGTCCCAGGACCTTGCCTTAAGAACCCCAATTCTGGAGGAAGAGAAGGAAAGCGAGCCCACACCTACGGCCAGGCAGGAGGTCTCAAGCAAGACCCCTCCTAAGAGTCTCCACCTGCTACACTCTCCCCCAAAGTCTGGCCTTGCCCTTAAGCAGAAATCTTCCACCTGCCCCTTCTTTTTCCATTATTCCTTCAAGAAACTGAAAAAAGAAATCAAAAGCAAATGAGCTTAAAGACAATGACCCACAGTGCCAGCCCCAAAGGCTCTCGAGACTCACTTCAAGCACACTTCGGCAAGGACCATTTCATGATCTCCGGGAGGCCTTGGGGGGCAGGCGAGTGGCCTCTGTCCCCTCCCAGCCAAGAACAGTCTTTTGACTTTGGGCACAAATATTCCCAATTTCTAGCCTTCCTGAGCACAGAAACGTTCCTTTACATCCTTGAAATTTTTCCTTTTTTTTTCACTCTTTGAAAAATGAAACAATTGACTGTTTCCTCCAAGGACTCAGAAGAATGTATGTGTCAGGGAAAAGACTTAAACTTCCAAACCAAAATCCATGAATTTCTGCAGATTTGGCCTTCACCTCAGCCTTTAAAATCACACACAGGGACCGTCACTCAAATATCTCAGGCAACTCCAGGCTTCTCTCTAGTGAGGTCCAGCCTCAGGGGCTCTGTCAGCGGGCCCTGAAATATCCTCACGTGCTATCAATTGTCAAAGGCAACTGAATGCTTGAAAAAGGACCCAGGGGAAGAGAGAGAGAAACAGCGTCCGCCCTCCCCATCCGTGAGCCCCAGCCCAGGGCTGCTGAGCGGAGCCTCCGCAATGGGGCAGGCGCTAAAAGGCACCCAGGCTGCACTCACCTGCCGCAGGCCCCACACGGCACACCTACCTCGGAGGTCCCTCGCCCCTTCTCCTCAGGCCAGCCTGCCTGGTAACTATGCAAGAATCCCGCCAAAACCTGTCAAATTGCATTTCCTTAAAAACAGATGTGTGTGATAATTCAGCTACAAGAATGTAAAAGTCAGGCTGTCTAAGCTTGGCCAGCGGAACAGTGGTACCCACAGGAGGGAATGCTAGACAGTCACCTAACATGCCACCGTGAGAGGTATTTACTGACAAATAAGAAAGTGTATTCTATATTCCCACGTGAAACAAAAAAAAAGCAGGTCAAAAACTGTTATTTACCCTTCCTTTTGCAGGTGGAAGGAGGAAGGAAGGAAAGAAGGTGATAGCATCTGGGTGGTGCGATGATAGATGCTTTTTAGTCTTCATTCCTTTAAGTTTTCTAAAGTTTTCTGCAAAGAACATGTACGACTTTTACAATAGAAAATACATTTTATAAAAATAATCTTAAATATCTTCTGTTAAGAAAAGCTAAGCAGGTGCATGAATGTGTAATTTTTAAAAACTGTTCCCCACACCTTAAGCGCTTGTCCAGGGCAGAATGGCAGCGGGGTCCGGCACATCAGAGTGCTATAAATAATGCTTCTCCCTGCCTTGTGTCGCCACTGTCCTTCATCAGAAGACAACGGCCCCTAACGGGCTGCCAGGCAGATAGAACACGGCCACCCCACTGTGGGGAAAGCGGCTCCACTGTTCTTCTCAGGGGAGTGGTGGGAAAACCACTCGGCACAGGCCGACTGTCTGCCTGCCTGCCCCAGTGTCGGCCCTGCGTTAAAAGACGGGAATAATTAATGGGTGCTTACCCCCCCAAAAAAACAGGACCCTAATTTAGAATTATGTAATAAGTGAAGTGACCACATTTTCTGGACCAAAAATTAAGACACGTAATATGACTAGTGTCCTTCTAGGGCAGGGGTCAGCAAACCACAGTTCTCAGGCCAAATGCAGTCCTGCTGCCTGCTTTGTGAATAAAGTTTAATTGGAACACAGCCGGCTCACTCACTCACATATATATGGTCCATGGTGCTGTTTTTTGGCTATGAGAGGAGAGTTCAGGAATTGCAAAAGAGACCGATGGCCCACAAAGCCTGAAATATTTACTGTCTGTCAACCCTATTCTAGGACAATGGAGTAAAATATAACTACAACTGTCCCAGGAAATCTGGAAGGTCACCAGAGTTGGATGAGAACAGCCCAGTAAGTCTGGGGTTGGGGCGAGCTCTGCTCCTGCCCGAGACAGACACACAGCTGCTCGCCAGGCACACCCCACCCTCGGGGCGGGGGCCACACAAAGGAAGGGGCTCTGTTTGGGCCACATTTTACTGGAATATCCAGGGCTGCTCATGAAGGGATCAGGCCTGGGGGGTGGGAGAGGGTGTCAGATGCCAACTTCCTGCGCATCTCTCCCGGCTCCTGCTGCTGTTTCAAGAGGCTCATAGCCAAAGCTGCTGCCCGTGCACGCCACTGCCCGCTGTCAGCCCACGGCTGAGCTCCAGCTGACAGAAGGCAACCCACCATCTAACCATTCCTTCGTTCCGTAGTAAGAGCCCCTTTGCCAGGCAAGCACTGGGTATGGGTGTGGGCATGGGCTAGGGGGTTGCTGGAGGGAGGCACAGAGGCAGGCGGGCAGGCAGACGGGTGTACACTGCTGCCTCCACCCGAAGCCCACACAGAGCCCCTCTTGACCAGGGGGTGGCGGTGGCCTCCCGGTGAGCCACACAGGCCGGCCTGTCTGCCCTGGTGGAGAGGTCTGAGCTTCTGTTTGCCACAGACCCCACACAGGTCTGTACCCGCAGCCCTTGGGACGACCCAGGGGAGTTGTGCCTTGTAAGGAAAGGCGTTTCTAGGCCTCAAGTTGTCTTTTAGGCTAAGGACTTTACCTTCCCTTGAAAGCTACTTCTGGACTACTGGGTTCTTCTTGCAACTGTTTACAAGCACACACCAGAGCTTGCTGAGCAACAGACCCTCTGACACACTTCCCCAGCAAATGGAACCAATGCCCCAGATGTTTTTATTTTTTGAGAAGTGAACCAGCACACCACAACGATGACTAGAGCAGCTTTTATTCGCAGTTTAATACACGCCATGTTCTGTGCTCAGTGTTCTATTTAGCACAGAGATATATATCTCGATCATTTTTGTTTATTTTTTTAGACACAGGGTCTCACTCTGTCACCCAGGCTGGAGTGCAGTGGCCCTATCATAGCTCACTATAACCTCCCAACTCCTGGGCTCAAGTGATCCTCTTAGCTCAGCATCCCGAATAGCTGGGACTACAGGCACATGCCACCATGACCAGCTATTTTTAAATGCATTTTTGTAGAGACGGGGTTTTACTATGTTGCCCAGGCTGGTCTCGAACTCCTGGCCTTGAGTGAGCCTCCCACTTCTGCCTCCCAAAGCACTGGATTACAGGCATGGGCCACTGCGCCCAGTCTGATTTTTGAAAGGTACCATTATTATGCACATTCTACAGATGAGGGAACTAAGGCACAGAGAGGTTAAGTAATATGCCCAAAGTCACACAGCTTATATCAAGTAATGCTGGAACCTCAATCCATCATGGCTCAGGAACTAGGCAACCGATTTAATAGGTAAGAGGAGAAAACAAACAAAAGAGTGTGTTTTTGATGTCCCAGACTACAAGCCTCCATTCTCCATCCACTGGGAGATTAAGACATTCTTAGGTTTCCCTGAGTGTGTTGCCCTGTGGTGGGCAGCAGGTAGAGGTGGAGATGACACAAAAGCTGCAGAAGGCAAAGTTCCAGCCTCTAATGACAGCCCAGAGAGGGACTCTACACTGTGAACAAACCTGCAGGGGCCCAGTGCTCCAAAGCGCAGGCAGGCAACACTGAGGGTCCCACGCATCCTCTCCTCCCTCTGGCGAGAAAATGTAACCCATTACACACAAGGCTTCTAGGTGCCAACCAGCCAAGCAGGGGGTCCTGATGGCAATCTTGTTTTCTGACTAAAATCCCACTAAAGTTTTCTGCTTAAAACATTTAAAAATATTTGGCTCAGGAAGTGATACCAGCAACATGGTGCAGATGCTGTGGAGTTAGGTGAACTTGGTTCAAATCCTGACTATCACTGACTTGCTAGCGCGATCTAAGTCATGTAAGCTTATCCTTGCGCCTCAGTTTCCTCATCTTGGAAAGGATTAGATAATCCATATAACAGCATTTAAAGCATACAGTAGGTGCTCAAAAACCATTAGCTAACATGATTGTCATTATTATTGCAACCACACAGATACTCTGCAATGAAGTTCAGACTTGGTGAGACCAGAGGGAGCATGAACGAGATCTTCTGGATAATCCATTTATATCCCAGGTCTCCCTGCTGGGTACAGTATCATGTCTGAGTCATGGAGGCAGGCTGGGCTGGGGGAGGACAGTCTCGCCCTCTCTCGGGGACCAGGGTAGTTCATCCAGCACTGTGGTGTGAGGCATCATTCGGGAGAGGCAGTCCAGCGTGCTGGAGGCCTGCTTGGAAACAAGCGGGACAAAAATACCTGCTGAAATTCCTTACCGCTCTTTTTTTTTTTTTTTTTTTTTAAATAGAGACAGGGTCTCACTCTGTCACCTGGGCACAGGCTGGAGTGCAGTGGTGTGATCCTAGCTCACTGTAACCTCGAACACCTGGGCTCAAGCGATCTCTGACCTCCGCCTCTCGAGTAGCTGAGACTACAGGTGCATGCACCACCACGCCCAGCTAATTTTTGCAGAGACCCAGACTTGCTCAGGCTGGTCTCAAACTCCTGGATTCAAGTGATCCTCCCACCTCGGCCTCCCAAAGTGCGGGGAGTACAGGCGTGAGCCACCGTGCCAGTCCCTACCACACTTAGAGAAAACATCATGGGAGCTTTTGCCCAGGCATTTTCTGGCAGGAACAGTGGGAGGAAAAATCCCTCTGACTCCCACAGCTCCCTGCCTCCAAGCCAGGAACGCTCCCCTGCCAGATTAACCTTCCTAAAATCCATTTTCATCATGCTAACAACTTGCTGAAATGGCTTCCTCACTGTCTGCAGAAGTCCAGACTCCTGAGCCTGAGGTTGCAGGTCTCCAAATCGGGCCCCAGGCCTCCTTTCCAGCCTCCCCCTACTCCGGTGCAGCATGAGCGAGCTCCAATCTGCGGGCAGCCGAGCCTGCCCTCCGCCTCTGCCCATCTGGAAACCCACGCGT
>RJWJ010036698.1:0-15974 GCA_004363605.1 Indri indri | reverse complement strand
ACTCCCAACCAGCAGCTGGGAGGCAGGTGGCCCACAGGCACCCTGCAGGTCACCCTGGGGCTCGGGGCAGGATGAAGAAGTGGGAAGTGGGGTGGGCCAGGTGCTGGACATGTTCTGCCGGACGTGAGCCGGTGACTGAGCCAGCACCCCGGCTTGGGGGACGGGCAGTTCTAGCAGCTCCCCAGGGGCTTGGATACACCCCCTTGGGGTGCACGAGTGGTTACGAGTTGGAGGGCTCAGGCTTGGGAGGGGCTGGTGTGGGACAAGCTGACCACAAGCTGGTCTGGACACGACTCTGACCTGCCTTTGCGAATCAGGGCTGTCCTGGAGAGTGCCGTGGACCTCTCGATTTGATTTCAGTGTTTTGGGGAGGGGTTGGGGGGATGCTGATGCTGGGATGCTGGAACAGATGTGGCAGGGTCTATGGGGGGCGGTGCACGGACACCACCCTGCACCTTCATTCATTCAGGTGCTGGTGAAACTCTGCTCTAGCAGGCCCTGGACCAAGGCTGGTGGTTGTGTTTAATGAGCACCTGCCGGGTGCGGGACCCGCTGTGGACCTTCATGGGCTCATTTAATGCTCACAACAACCCACCCCCTCAGTTAAGACACTGGGGTTTGAGAGGTTATGTAACCTTCCCTCATCATGGAGCTGCGACTTGGACCTGGACCGCCGACTCTAAGGCCCAAGCTCTTTCCTGCTAGACTGGGCTGCTGCGTCCAGAAAGTCTCTTGGAGATGAAGGCCAGACTGTCTCTTCTTTTGGAGAATTGATCCTCCACTGGGTGGGGGGACTTATCAACTTACAAGGACAGCGGAGGGATCAGTGCTGAGCTGCAGGCACCACCCCTTGTTCGTTCCTTCCTGCAGCACCTGTGTGTGGAGACCTCACCAAGAGTCACTTTGCTCCTCGACATAAAATTCATTAAACCATAAAATAAATCAATGTAAGAAAGTCTAAAACTGCCCATTCCCCCCAGGTTGACGACTTGGACATTTTAGGAAAAAAATGCCAAATTTGTTAGGACGACTGATTTGGTACCCCGATTTGATGGCTGCTCTGTTAGAAATTCAGTGCACAGGTGTTGCCTCGGTGGGTCCAGATCCAGGAGCGGAAGTGGGGTTTGATGCCAGCGCAGACTGTCTGGAAACAGGGACTTGGCCACTGTCCTGCAGGAGCTCTGATGCTGGGGGCAGAGGGCACAGGGCCACTGAGCGCACCCCACAGGCGGGGCTCAGCAGTGTGGGGCATGGTGTCGGAGGGAGGGACCCCCATGGCTGGGTTGGGGGCCCAGGAAATCTATCGGCTGTTCCTCTTGGAGCACCTGAAAGAGGTGGGGGTATCCCTGATAGCAGGGCAGAGAGAGATGGTGGGCAGAGCCTAGGTGGGTGCTGATTAGGGCAAGCAGTGTCCACCTGCCAGGCAGGCTGCGGTCCAGGATCCACAGGAACCCCCTGCCCCCAATAAGGCCAGGAGTCCCGGGATGGGGGAGTCCTAGGACAGAGAAGGGCTTTGCTGGTGGTGAGTTGCATTTGGGTTGGAGTTAGGGTTAGGGTTAGGTGGAGGACCCAGGCAGGTGCACTGGGGTGCAGTGAGCAGGAGGCCCTCTGGTGGGGGTGGCCTGAGGGCTGGCGGCTGCTTGTCCAACCCCATGGTCCACTGTCCTTGTTTGCCCAGAGGGAGGGGGCTTCCAGGAACTCTCAGTTTTAAAGCCGGCACAGTCTGGGCAGACGGGGATGAGCTGGCCAGCCTGCCATGTGTATGCTCCTGGTGCGGCTGAGCAGGTCAGCTATTGCTGCCTGTGTCCCAGGGGCCAGGGACAAAAGCCAGGTCAAAGTGCAAACAGCTTCCCTTGCCCCCAACCAACAGGTCATGGACTGAGGGCAGCCCACCAGGAGGTCTGGGGCCCTTCCTCCACCGAGACCCCCCTGTCACGGTCCCCGGGAAAGTTCCTCCACACACCCTGGGCCTGGCCCATGTTCTGTCTCCTTGGTGGTGGCGGCAGGAGCAGGGTTCCCGGTGCTCTGCTTACTGCAGTGAGGCCCGTTTCTCCTGCTCTGTGCAAGGCTGGACTTCTCTGCATTTTCATGGTGTTTGTTTTTCAAGCCGTTGTTAAAATACGGGAAGCAGAGAAAATGCATTTGCTCCATCACCTTCCGTGATGTGGCAAGTTCTGTAAAATCTATTAAAGCCTTTAATGAAATCCCTGCTCAGAGCTGCTCCGTGAATGAATGTGGAATTGGAATTTAAATTAAAATGTTGTTTTTGTAGTCTAGAGGGAAGAAATTAAAGGGACAGTTCACTGTTCTGCCGCTGTGCTCAGGCTGGCGGGTGTCTTGCCCAGAGGCCCTCGGCCCGGCGCCGGGACCTGCCTCTGACCCTGGGCTGGGCTGTGGCCCTGGCTGGACGCAGAGGTGGTGGCTGTCCCCGCTGCAGGCCCACAGAGGCTGCCGTGCTGAGGGGAGGCAGGTGCACCTGTGGGCCAGGTGGCCACCTGAGACGAGGTCGTGTTTACTCAGAAGCAGACATGGTCGGGCTCACAGGCTGGCAGACCCGGGGCGGGTGGTGGGGGAGGACAGACCCCGTCTTTTAGGGCCTTCCCACTGCAGCTGTTCACTGTCCTCCCTCCCTCGCCCTGCCCTTTGGACTTCGAACACACTCAGGAGTCTGTCGTTAGCCCCCTGCCCCTCCCCCGGCCCTCCGGTGTTGCACAGCTGCCTAGGTGACAGCCGTAGACAGCCGTGTGGAAATGTGCTCAGGACCCCGAAAGGTGCTTCTTTCCTGTTTTCCAAGTTGCCCTATTCCTTCTGTGATGAAAAGGAATTCTAAAAACACTCGAAACATTTAAAAAGTGTGTAGCGGCCAAGGGTGGTGGGGCTGCCGCGGGGAGGGTCCCGGCTCCCAGGAAGGGGCCAGGAGCCCCCCAGGAGGGTGGGGAAGCGCCCAGGGCAGGGGGCCGTGTGGGCAGTGGCAGGGCTCTGGGGGTGGGTCCAGGGCTACGGCGCAGTTACGACCCGAGGAGAGGGAGGTCCACAGCCGGACGTGGACGTCGTGACCGTCAAGGACTAGTCTCCAGACTGTGGGGAAAATGGTTACGTGTCAACAGAAAACCACAATCAAATAGGAAAAAATGGACAAACACAGGTTGAGAGAGCTGAGTTTTCCAGAAGACAGTGGAGGTGGAGAAACAGTCTGGGGGGCTCCTGCATCCGCCTCCCTTTCTCCCCAAAAAGAGGGGGCCCTGCAGGTGCCGGGCAGCATCTGAGAAGCTGGAGACCCTGAAACGTGTGGCCTCTGGGGCGGGCCTCCTCCAGTGCTTCACCGCTCGGCGTGGAGAATGTTCTGGGCCTCAGAGTCCCCCAGAAGCAAGAGCCTGTGAGAAGCCTTTCCCACCCTCTGTGACCATCTGCCCTGGAAGGTCTGGGTCCTTGGCCACCAAATTGGGAGCTTGAGTGTGTGGCGGCCCCTGTCTGTCCACGCGGCTGTCTACGTAGCGCCAAGTCGTGTGAGAAGACACCCAACCTCACCCGTCACCTGGAAACACTGCAGTTCGGCAAAACCGAAAACTGAGCTGCTCAAAGTGCAGGTGGGTCCCTGTGATGTGCTGGACCTCAGGTGCGGAGCTGGGGGCGCCAGCCCAAGCCCCGAGAGCCGCCTCTGCGACACCCAGCGCAGGAGACGGGGCCGTGGAACGTGCACTTGTGACGACAAAAAGTGACCCTCGGTGTCCCCCAGCAGGAAGACACAGGTGTGGCTTGCTCATTGGATGTGATGCCACATAGGGTCAGATCAGCTTGGGTGAACCTCAAAAACAACGTCAAGTGATAAAAGCATGTTTCCAGGGTTTTGTTCTGCACAATATTGTTAATGTAAACCGGTCACCCCCAAGCCCCAGTCTGTGGCCTATTAGGGACCTGGACACAGAGCTCCCTGCCCCTGTCCCCTGTCTGTGGAAAATTGTCTTCCACAAAACCTAGGAAGTGGGGTGCACGGCGGGAGGGGAGCGGTGGTGAGCGTGAGAAGCTTCATGTGTGTTTCCAGCCACTCCCCGTGGCTCATGCCAGAGCCCGAGCTCCACCCCCGACCCCCATCCGTGGAAAAATTATCTTCCGTGAAACTGGTGCCAGAAAGGTTGGGCACCGCTGACATGCCGAAGAAATGTTGTGTGTTGTTCCTGGATGTGCATGGAGACACTAGAACTATGAAAACATGCAGAGAGTTGACGCGAACCAACTTCAGAGGGTGCCCCTCTGGGGAGGACGGTGTGAGCCGAGCGTTCATCATCGTCTGTGTGTTTGGACATTTTCAAGCTTAAAAATTAAACCGCAAAGTATTATGGGGGGAGATGAGGAGGCAGCTGAAGGAAATCCACCCCTGGAGGTGGGGAGGGTGAGCCGGGTTGGGGCTGGGCAGAGGGGGACGTGGGGATTCCGGGCAGAGGCCGGCAGGAAGAGGCAGAGCTGGGAGAAGGCTTGGGAGGGCGGGGGCCGGGGCACGGTGGGGGCCGGGCTCCGTGGCACTTCCTGGAACCTGAAGCCCAGGCAGGTGCGTGCACGCGTGTCTCACCACCGCGGTGGGCGAGGCTCTGGGCAGCGAGGCCATGTACACCTCGGGAGGGTCCATTCCTTTCTGTTCCGGCTTCGGGGGGCGGTGCTGGGCCGCGCCAGGGCCAGAGCTCTGCAGAGAGTGGTGCTAAGAGCGCGGTCGGCCACGCAGCACGGAAGGCGGCTGGCAAAGTAAACAGAGCTGAAGCCTGGCTCAGTCGTGGAGAGCTGTTTCCTGTGGCTCAACAAGTTTATAATAAACACAGTTAAACTTTTATTTATGGCACAGCTGCTAATTGCACCATAAACATTTTTCATCAAGCAATTGCTGTTTACTCATTTGCCAATCAGCACGTTATCCAGCTACCTCGACTGGCTCCTGCCTTCCCACTTCCCAAATCCTGCTGTTTCTAGCGGCTCCCCTGCAGCTGTCCTCCAGGCTGGCTGCCCGGCCTGCCTCCTGGCAGGCTGGTCCCCTCCACGGGCTGCCCAGGCTCTGTCCTGCTGCTCCCTGTGCCACTCCCCCTGGCTCCCAAACCTTGCAGCCTCTGGGCAGGCTCACCTCCCTCTCTCTGCCTTCATCCCACCCCGCCCGTCTCTTTACGTGACCGGGGATCACACAGAGCTTACACGTATGTTCCTGAGGGCCCTCCCATTCCTAACACTCAACTCCTGCCCCTTGCCTGTTGGTGTCCAGCAGAGCTCCCCACGCTCACCGTCTCACAGGGTATCGAGACAGGGCTTGCCCTTGTTCCTACCTTGGTTCGTGCAGCTGTGGCCACCTCCTGGGGGGCCATGGTGTGAGCCCCCTTCCCCCATGTCCCCTCTGCAGGGCCAGCCCCAGGGTGAGCCTGAGCTGGGAGGGGCTCAGGTGGAAGGAAGTCCCAACCCTGCCCAGTCACCGTGACACTCACCCCCATGAGACAATAGGCACCAGGCGGATGGGGACCAGAGTCTTAGGACACATACATGTTCCCTTTGCTCAGCAACACACACTTTGGGGACATCAGCATTAGTGAGCATGTGTTAGTGTGAGCGCACACGTGTGGCATGTGCATGTGCGTAGGTGAGTATACACGCGCATGTGTGTGAACGGTGTATGCATGTACATGCATGTACAAAGATGTGAACATGTGTTCACGTGAATGGTATGCATATGTTCATGCACATGCACACATACACGTGTGCATTGCACAATGTACCCATGTGTGTAAATGTGCATACATGTGTGAATGTGTGAGTGGTTTTTGCATGTTCACATGTAGGTTTTGGTGCATATGTAAATGTATATGTGCATATAAATGGTGTATGTGTACGCGTGTGAGTGGAGTGTGTGTGTATTCGTATATGTGTGTCTATATGTATGCATGTGCTCATGTGCACATCTGTATGCATGTGCTTCTGAGCATATAGGGTGTGAGTGGTGTACATGTACATATGCATATATATGCATGTATTATGTACGTGTGTATGTGCCCACAAATGTTTGCGTGTGTGCAGCATGTATGTATACACATGTGTACGTATCTGAGTGGTACATGTGCATATGCATGTGTGCATATAGGTGTGTTCACGTGTGTACCACGTGCATTGTGTACCTGTGAGCGTGTGTGTAGTGGGTTTGCACAGAGGCCTCAGACTGTGTCCAATGGGGGCTCCTGCTAGCTCTGGAGAGGGGAGGCTGGGGACGTGTCATCAGAGCATGGTGGCAGGGCTGAATGAGACTGGGTGGCGTGTGCTCAGGGATCCTGCTCTGCCCTCCTCTACTGCAGCCAGTCACAGACCTGGACACCTGGCTTGGGGGGATGTTGGATTGCAGTTGGCTGCGTGTGCTTGTACGTGTATGTGTGTGTGTGTTGCACGTGTTGTATGCACTGTGTCTGGCTGTGAGCACAGGCAGCTACTTTGGGGTGTATTTGGGGGCCCCCGGGAGGCACTGAAGGTGCAGTGACAAAGCAGGTGCCCAGGAGTCTGAGCTCAGACCTGACCGTTTGCCTGGGTCAGCCTGGATTTTTCTACCTGGAAGTGAGAAGGTGGGAAAGAGGAATATTTGGGGTCTGTCTCTGTCCCTTAGCTCCCCAGGAGCCCAGGGCCAGTAAGAAGGCCCAGGCTTTGGTTTCTGATCTCTGCGGGAGTGACCGAGCAATCTTCTGGGGTCGTTTCCGGGCTTCCTCAGTACAGAGAAATCGACTGAGCACTTCCTGTGGGCAGAGCCTCTCGTGATGCTCCTCCGAGCCAGGAGTCCGGCAATGCCAAATGCCGGCTGAGAGCAGCACACGTTTGCGCTGGAGAGAGACCATGCCTGTGACCAGCCTCTTCACTTCGACGTCGTGCACATTGGAGCCCTTCCAGTGGGTTTAAAGTATCCTGGCGGGGGTGGGGTAGGATGGGGCGGGGGAGGACACCAGGGCCCCTCCCCCATGGCGGACTTACTCCCAGGGAAGGGAAAGACTGGGTCCGGCGCAGGGCCCAGGAGTGGGGACACTAAATTCTGAACACTGTGAGATTAACGCCAGAAGCCCCCAAGGCTTTGGGTCTCTGCCGTTCCCAGGCTGGTCAGTCATGACCCCGCCCCTGCGGCTGCCTGCGGGGGGCCAGGGCGGCAGAGGTGCGGTGGGATGAGCCAGAGTAATAGGGCTGTGCAGGGCCAGCGGCCTACGGCGGCACTGCGGGGGACGGTGAGGCTCTCCTGGAGCTGCTGTCCACAGGCCTTGGGAGCAGGACTGGCCTTTTTGGGCTAAGCCCCGGCATTGTTGCCTAATTGGTGTGTGTGTCGGAGGGCGGGTCAAGAAGGAAATCATCGACTTTAGGGTTTGGAGGCTCGAGCACTAATTGGAGAAACAAAACCCCAAGGACCGTGTTCTATCTTGAACTGATGAGGGTCACCCACACCCACTCCTTCCCAGGTGCTTCCTGGCCCTGCCAGGCCCCTTTGCAGGTCTCCTGGCTGGTGGTGGAACAGACCTGTCACAATCACGTTGAGCTGTGGTGCACAGAGGGCTGTGGGATCTGGCATTGCCCCCGCGACCCCCCTTCAGCACTGGGCCTGGCACAGTGGGGGCTGATGGCTCCTGGATTCCACACTTGTAAGGGAGACTGAACACCTGGTCTCATCCCACATCAGCCCCACCTGTGTCCCCTCCTGGGGTCGGACACACCCTGGTGTGAGGTTGGCCCCCTCACTGAGTCCACCAGCTGCAACCCCAGAGCAGGGGCTCAGCTGGGCCTGGGGCGGGAGACAGCCATCCTGGCTGGGGCGCGGGGCGGCTGAGGGACTTCGGCCCTGCCCTGGGTGTCTGCTTGGGTTGGGGGATGGGCTGCCGGCTTCCTGGACAGAAACCCCTCCCAACCCCGCAAGACTCTGTTTTCAATCAGTTCAATTAGTACAACTTTAAAGCAATTAGAGAGAGTTAGTGGCCAGACTGCTGCAGGCAGACACTGACTGCCGCGAACGCCCCCGTTCCCCACCCTGTCCCCTCTTTCTCCCCAGGCGGAGCGCCCCTCCCCCAGCCTGATGGCTGCTGTGGGCTGGGGGGTGTCCAGGCCTTGCGCCCTTCACTGGTCACTCGGCTCTTTCTCCTAAAGATCCAGCCCAGGCCTTCTCTCAAGGGCCTGAAGAGGGGAGGGTGGGCAGTCCAGGGGAGAGACTGAGGCAGGGGCCCTGGGACTGGGAGGGTGGGAGGTCCAGCATCACCGAGGCCCCAGGTCTGGGCCTGCTTTGCGGAGGAGACAGAAGGTGGGAGTGGGTTAGATGTGGGTGAGGATGCCTGGTGCACATCCAGGGCACTGAGCAGTGGTGTGGCCTTGGCCGCTCCTGTGCCCTCCAGAGCCCCAGCGCTGGTGAGGGCCCGCACCCGCCTCGGGAGGAGGCCTCGCACACAGGGAGGGCGGCAGTGGGATCTCGGGCTGCGGCATGTCCAAGGCCTTCTGAGCCAGCTCTCGGGGTGGAGGAGGAGACCCCCTTGGTGCTGCCCACCCGAGCCCCTCCCTGGTGCTTTGTGGGAGGGCGCAGGCATGTGTCTGCATCGAGGGTGCCGGGGAGGTGTGGGGCCGACTCTGCATATGGAGCCCGTTGTGAGGGGACCCCATTTCCCAGCTGTGCCCCCCCCAGCCTCTCAAGGCCTGTTCTCAGAGCCTCCTCTGACACCCCCGCCCGCCAACCATCAGCGGTGCCAACCCCTGCCCTTTCTGGCACTTTCTCTGACGTGAACTAAAATAAAATCTTAAGCCCCCCAGCCGACTGAACGGACCCCCTCTTGGCCAAGGGGACCCCCCAAGAAAAAAACCTTAAAGCCAAGTTGCCAGCCATGCGGAGAATGGAGGTCAGACAGGCCTGGTTATGCCCCGTTGCTTTTGGAGTTATGTTTTGTAACAATAAGATACAAAATCATTAACAAGCCCGAGGCCATGTAAGACAGAGGCTAAACCACACCTGCAGGTCACCAATTTCCTTAACAGATCACCTGAGTCTGGATTTATGCCTGGCGTATGTCCAGCGGCTGGTCTCTAATTAACAGCTCCTTACCTTAAACCATTCCAGTCCTTTAGACAAAGCTTCATTTCTTTAACCAGTTGCCAATCAAAGCATCTTTACACCCACCTGCAACCTGTAAGCTCCTGCTCCGAGATGTCCTGCCTTTTTGGGCCAGACCCATGTATGCCTTCCATGTACCAGTTTACGACTTCATGTGTAATTCCCGTGTCCCTGACGTGTAGAAAACCAAACTGCGACCCAAGCACTGCCGGGCACCTGGCACGGCTGCCCATGCAGCCCTTGCCCGTGCCTGGTGCTGGACAGACGGTGACACGCCTACTTGTGCAGTGCCAGCTGTGACAAGGACCACCAGAAGAGCTCCAGGAGGCTGACACCTAGTCTGGAAGCTTCCCAGAGAGAGGCTTAGCGGGAGAACCCTGGGGAAGGAGATGGGAGGGCAGGGGTGGGAGCTGGGAGGGAGGGGAGCAGAGAGGCAGCGGTCTGAGGCCTGCGTGTGTGTTGTCCTGAAGTGATGGGGCCAAGGGCACAGGATAGGGCGGTGCCCGCTGCTGGGCGGGGCTGGGAGGCCCCACCTGTGGCCTTAACTCTAACCCACGCAGGGGTCTTCGCCGGGCCCACCACGCCTGGCCCAAGCCCATGCCCTGTGTCCCCCCTGAGAAGTGGGCGTCTGCACATGGGGGTCCCCTGGGGAGGGGACGCAGAGGGGTGCGAGGTGGCCTGGGCCTCAGACTTGGGGTCTCACACCCCACACAGTTCTGTTAGAAACGGTCTGTTGGCAGCGTTGCCGCGGACTGCACACTGACGTCCGCTGCGAGCGCAAAGCCGTCAGACGCACCCGCTAGAGGGACGTCATCTCAGACCTGGGGCAGGTGAACGTCCTCTTCCCGCTGAGGACATTCGGCCTCACCAAAACCTCTTCTGACCCTGCGCACTAGCTCTGCTCCTGGGCTTGGGGTGTGGGTCGGCTTCCCTGGGGGCCTCCCAGAAGAGGGGCCACTTTCCCCGGCTCCCCAGCTCTGCGGAGGGATGCTGCACACACAGGACAAGACGAGAGGAGAGGGGATCCCAAAGGACTCGTCATGGCCGGGACGTTCTCTCCCTGGCGCTGGCTGTTCCCATCTCAGTGAGGGGCAAAGTGAGAGTGTCCCTGCCGTGGCCAGCGCTGCAAAGGCTTGTGGGAGTGGGGGCTGCGCGTGGCCCACTTTGAGGATGGCTGGGTGGTCTGAGGGGGAGTCCGGGGCAGCGTGACGGGCCCCAGGCTGAGAGGGAGGTGAAGACGGTGGTCTTCGTCTGGGCGCCCACTCACTGGACAGCGGCTGACGGGGGCTGGTCGGGGGCTGTCTTGTGGGTGAGGGGCTAGACCTGAAGCTCCCGTGCGTCGTCAGCCCCAGTCCCTGTCATGGGGGCAAGGATAGCATGTGCACACACACACAGATGTGCACGCCCAGACACGGGCGTACAGACGCAGCCCTTCTGCATAGCTTTCCTGCTGCCTGCCTCGGGCTGGGCCATTCTGGTGACTACTGCCCTTCCTCCCTGTCTGGTGCCTTGAGGCTAAGAGCCCAGAGGGCAAGAGCTTGCTCTCTGGAGGCAGAAGGCCTGGGTTCAAATCCTGTTCTGTGGATTGGGGACGTGGAGTCTCACATGCTGCTGGAGGGATGGGGGCCCTGAAGCACTGTGGCGTGTGGGCTGGGAACTGCTGCAGGGAGCAGCGTTGGGATCAGCTGTGGGGCCTGGGGGTGGCCTGGAGGATCTCGTCTGTGCTGCGGTGGGGTTGCCTCCCCCAGGCAGGCTGGCGGGGCTGGGCTCATGCAGCGAGTGGCTGCTGGGATTCCCTCCCTGCACCCAGGCCTGCAACACCCATGGTGCTTTTGTGAGACCTTCCGGTTGAGAAGCCCGGTGACTGTGCACAGAGGGTCGGACTTGGGGAGGCTGGGAGGAGTCCCAGTGAGTTGAGAGCTTTTGCCTCTGAATCCTGGTCCAAGGACAGGGTCTGCTGACCTGTGGCTAGGGTTGGGGTCTCCACCCCTGGGATTGGGGCTGATCAGGGCAGGGCCTGCTCTGTCTTCTCACCCCCACTGGGCAGCTTCTTGCTGAAAGAGGCCCCTGCTGTTCCCATCCTGAGGACCCCAGCCCAAGGGCGCAGAGGCCTCAAGGGACAGATGACGCAGTGGCCATGCACACCCTGTGCCCTGGGAGCTCAGGGTGGTGAGAGGCCAGCAGTGAGGGGGGGGGGAGAGGGGAGGAGCCGAAGGGGAGAATGCCCAGGTAAGACCCTTGCTGAGACCTAGGTGACGCTGAGCCGGGGGTCCCAGGAACTCCAGAGTGTTCAGAACCTGAGCGGGGACCTCTGCTTCGAGGTTTATCCTGTGCAGGAGCACGGAGACCAGGGGGCTCACCCGGGAGGCCAGGAGACTCCCCGACACCAGGGAATTCTGCGTCCGCCTTATGCGGGTCACACGGTCATTCAAGACCCACAAGCATGCCCTATGTGGAGGCCACGGAGCAGGGTCCACGTTTCAGAGCAGTGAGGGCACCGTGGACGGTGGGCAATTGTGGCATAGGTGGGGGACTTGTGTGTGCATGTGTGTCCAGCCCTGTGTGCACCTTGTCTGCACACAGCCCATGGATGTGTGTCTTCCCCTGTGTGTCTGGTGTGCACGTACCATTGCATGTGTGAGCGTGTGTCTGGTCTTCTGTCTGCCAGTGTGCACACGTGTCTGTGTGTGTGTCCAGTCCCCTGTGTAGCTGTGTTGCACACATTGTCTGCAGGTGTGTGTGTGTGTCTTTCCCCGTGTCTTTGGTGTGCATACATTGCACACGTGTGTGTGATTCAGTCCCATGTTCTTGGCGTACACATGTTGCATGTGGGCCTTTGTTGGTAGCTCTTGCCTTGGTGTGCGTCAGGTGACGCTGCGACATGCCAGGTGGCCTTCCAGCCTCGCACTCTGCCTGGGCTGGTGCAGGACGGGGCTGAGGACTTTGCGTGACAGTGATGTGCACCCGTGTGGCCCGATTTCTGACTAGGCCACACATGCGTGCCCCTCAGCAAAGCCGCGTAACTTCTCTGAGCCCAGGAAACAAGTGACGCTGGTCTTACTCTTGGGGGGGTGACAATGCCCTGGGACAGCGTGTGTGGGCTGGTGCCCATCAGTGGCCCCTGCACTCTCTCCCGCCTGCTGCTCTTTCACGCAAACCTAGACGGGCCCAACGCAGGTGTCCAAGGAGAGTTTGCCGCTGCGTGAGTGGACGGGTCAACTCCACGCCGTGGCTGCCGTGCCTCAGCCACAGCAGACCACGCTCCAAGCATGGTGTTCCTCGGCCGGGCAGCTCCTCCTTCAGAGCTGGGGTTTCCAGGCTCTGGGTGAGGGTTTGCACCCCTTCCCCGTGACCTTGCTCTTCCCTCCAGGTGGGGGCCAGCACAGCCGTCGCCCCAGGTCCCCTCCTCCCTGCCCTTCTCTCTGGCACCCTGCTCAGGTCTGTTTGGCTCAGCTCCCCCCGCCATGGGATTTGCACGCAGGCGCCCTGGGCAGCAGAAGTGGCGGGGGTGGGGGCTGCAGCCCCCGCCTGGGAGGCCAAGCAGAGGCGTGGGTGGTGGGCTTCCCGCCCCTGCTGTGCCCCTGGGGCTTCCACCTGCTCCGGCACCAGGTGGGGGAGGCGGGTTTGCAGCTTCTGGGGAGTCCTCACTCTGTGTCGTCTCCCCCGACCTTGGTCAGTTTAGTCGCTGCCTGAGCCTTCGTTCCTCGTCGTAACTGGGGCCCTGTGTGAGGAAGAACTGACGCCCTCGTGGGCTGCTGGATGGAGAGGGAGCGTGTCCCGGGTGGGTCTGCACGTTGGGGTCGGGTCGTAGCAGCTGCAGGAGGACCCTCTGGCCCAGGCCACCTGAGGTCTCCCAGGAAGACCTCTGGGCTCCCTGCAGACGGATTCACGCCCAGGCAGGCCGGACGGTGAGGCTCACGGGGCACCACACGCCTGCACCGGAGTCCCCCAGTAGCCGCGAGGTCCACTGCGCGTCTGAAGTGACGCGTCCACCTGGCACACGTCGCCGCCTCCCTGCAGCCAGGGAGCCCTGTGCACGGGAAGCATCCTGTTCTCCTGCCGCCTTGGTGAACGCCGGGGAAGGTCCGGGCTGCAGCTCCCAGCTCCCAGCTGGCCTGGCCCCCTTCCCGTAGCCTCCCCCACCCCCGGCCTGTGTTTTCGCCTCCCCTCTCTCCGCCCAGACCCAGGGACGCCCGGCGTGTGGGGTTGGCGTTGGTGCCGTTGTTTGGGGCTCTGGGGGTGGGGGTGGGCCAGGTGGAGCGAGGCACCGTGGACTGTCGCACCGGAGGCTCAGGGTGGGCCACGCCACGTCCACGCCCAGGGACCGCCCCTCTGCCCTGGCCTCCTCCCACCCACGGGAGAGGCACGAGGCTGGGCCTGCCTTGAGGTCAGGGCTGTCCACGGGCCTGACACAGCCTCGCCCAGCAGGCTCAGCGCTCTGGGTTTTGTGTGTCTGTGTATGTGGTGTGTGTGTGGTGTGCACGTGTGTATTTGCGTGGTGTGTATGTGTAGTGTGTACATGTGTGGTGTGTGTGTATGGTGTGTCTATGTTTATGTGTGGTGTGTGTATGTGCATGTGTGGCATGCACGTGTATATTTGCATGGTGTGTACGTGTGTGGTGTGCGATGGGTGTGTGTGTATGTGTGTGGTGTGTGTGGCCTGCTGTCCGTGGGGCTGTGGGAGGTGGCTCTGGCTCTGGCTCTGGGGGCGCTGGGTCCGTGCTGCTCCAGCCTGCGAGGGCTGGGCTGTCTGGAGCGTGTGCTGGGTTGGGGTCCAGGGCAAGGTGTGGCTGTGGGTCCCTGGGCAGAGCTGCTGGGCTTGCCCGGTTCCGGCCCACTGACCAGCTGGGCAGTTAGAGGGGTAGCAGGGCCTGGGCTCTCCAGGCTGCGTGGTCACAGTCCCCTGTGCTGTCCTGGTGGCTGTGATCTGAAGTACCTGCCCAGGGACCCCTCTGCTATCCAGTCCCCCCCCCATGGGGGACATTTCTCCTGGTGTGGCCAGGCTGGTGTCGCTGCTGCCTCTGGACCTCGGCCTGCGGCGGGGCCTGCTGCTCCCTGAGCTCCGTGCTGGGCGCTGCAGGGCCTGACTCTCGGGTGAGGGTCTCTCCCCCCGTGGGCCGTGCTGGGTGCCCTCCCCACGCGCCCGTCTTGACGTTTGCGGGCCTTGCTCCGTCCACCGATGAGCGGACTCCTCCAGCCCAGCCTGCCATGGCAACCGCCCGCGGTCGCTCTCCGTCCAGGCGCCTGGTGGCTTTATCTCTGAGGCCATCTGTTCTGGGAGCACAATTCCAAAGCCATTTAAACAGAGCCTGGAGCAGTGCAAGGCGCTAAGCCCTCCGTCCTCACACGTGTGTGCACACGCTCACGCACACGCAGATGCTGGGGGAGCCCCGCAGGGACGGACAGGCCCTCCCCGAGCCAGTCCCGGGAAGCCCTGGTGGTCGGTCAGTCTGTCCCCGCACGGCTGCTCTCTGCGTCTGTCGGCGCCTGCCCGGTGTGGGGACTGTGTCCCCCGTCGTCTGTCCTCTGTCCCCAGGTCCTGTGTTTCCTTTCCTGCCTGTGCGTGCCCGTCCAAGTTTAATCCCCTTGACCCCGGCCTCCAGACACCCGCCCGCGTGCCTGCGGCCTTTGCCCTTTGCCCTCCACCCCCTGCCTCTCCTCCTGACGCTGCCTTTCGCCCTCGACCTCCTTTCTGTCCGGGCAGGACCCGGCCTCCCCTCTCAGGGTTCTGTCCCTCACTGCCCACCTGGCCTGCTCTGGGCTCACCCGTCGCCTTCCCTCCTCTCCTTCACCTCAGCGTGGCCCAGCCAGGGGTGTGTGTACTTTGGGACACTGCTCTCGGCTCCCTGGGCCCGCCCGCACCCGGGGTGCTGTGCCTCTCGTTGCCCCCAGACCCACCCCTTCGGGCCACGTGGCCTGTACGCAGCTATGCCTCACCTGACACCCCTCCCCCACAAGACCGTGGGCAGGCGCAGTGTCCTGGGCCACCTGGCTTCTTCCCAGCTGGCCTGGCCGCGCTCGCTGTCCCATGTTCGGCGCTGCTGCCCTGCGGCCCCCGTGAGCCCCCTGGCGCTGTGAACCGGGCTGATGTGCAGGGCTGGGAAGGAAGTCTCTCTCTGGAGCTGCCTCCAGCTCTTCCTGTGATCTGGCCTGGACGGCTGGACTGCAGGGAGATGACAGTGACTGCCTTCTGGAGGTGCCCCCAGTCCCTAGCTGTCCCTGGGCTGTTGCTGAATGTGCTGCAAGCTGCCCACAGACCCCAGGACCCTTGGGCTGGGCCCTCCCAGACGCCTGAAGGCCCAGTGACCTGGGTCCTTGGGGTGGCTTCTGTCTTCCAGGTTGATGTGCCCAGAGCCCCAGCTGTGTCCCCGCGGCCACGTCCCCTCAGCCCAGCCAACCCCATAGGACGGCTCCTTCCAGGGTGTGTCCCTTCCTGCACCTGAGCAGCAGGCTGGCCCGTGCGGTGTCTGGAGCCCTCCGGTCTAAGGGAGGCCAGGCTGTGTCCCAGCAGGGGAGGTTCCCGGGTCTCTGAGCCCTGGACATGCTGAGGCCTGAGAGGCCCCGGCAGGGCTGGCAGGGGGGCCAAATGGGAAGACCAGGGGGGCTTCCTGGGTGCGCGTGTGTTAGGGGCGCCCCACTGCAGCACCACCAGACACCAGTGGCAGCCTGGAGGGCTGATGGCCAGCGACAGAAAGCACAACACCTTCTGGGCAGCCCGTGACCTCTGGAGCCCTGGGCAGGCCCTGCAGGCAGGACCCCTGCTCTGGCGACTGCCTACTTCCGCTGTGCGACGCTGGGTCTTGCTGGGACCCCAGTTGCAGCGGGTGACATCCAGAGGGCTTCCCTTGGGTCAGCTGTGGCCCCTGCGCCCAGCCATGGCTGCCCAGGTCCGCTG
>RJWJ010036697.1:0-15934 GCA_004363605.1 Indri indri | reverse complement strand
AGGGAAGAAAAGAGAAAGGGAGAGAATGAGAAGAGGGGGAGGGAGGAAGGAAGGAAGGAAATGACAGCGGGGAGAAGGAGGCAGGCGTGCAGCAGCCTGACTTCCTGCCCAGAGTCGCCTCTTCCACGAGACTCAAGGCTCCACTGTTTTCCCCTCCTTTTTTCTCAGGGTCAAAAATAATGTTATTTGCAGACTGGACGCTGTTAAGGTCCTCCGGGTGCCAGAATACAGCTCATAAAACACAATTTCACACAGAAATGAAGCCAATCAAGTGAGCTAAGCTGGAGATTCCCCACACACACTTTGGCAGCCCTACCTGACAGCAGGGCTGCTATTTACTGTAAGTAATGTAATTAGCCCCTTTGGATGGAAATCAATGAGCTTTTCAAACACACGTGCACAAGAGAAGGGCCCTGAGGAGGGGCTGGGGCAGCCGTCCTTTCAGAGACAGCAGGTCCTCTCACAGACGGGCAGATTGCCCTCACACCAGTCAGCCCTACACTTGGAGGCAGAGGAGAAGGAGGAGGGGGTCTCTGGGAACGTCAATTAACTCAAGAAGGCTCTAAGCAAAAAGTAACTGGAGGCCCTCAACCCACTTTGTCTAGTTTCTGCACTAAACTCGCCCCCGCACACCAAACGGGGTGATGGGAATCAGGTTTGGTTGTTGCTGGATTTTAGTCCAACTCAGCAAAACAACAACAAAGAACCCAAGAACACCACCCCCTCCTAGCAAGAGATAAAACTTCGGAGACCACATGAAGGGAAAATGTAACAAGGAACTCCAGGAAAAATCCAGAACTTTGTGCGGAGTCCCCAGGGAAGCCAAGCGCAGAAGCCCTGTGACCCCCAATCATTCGTTCACTCATCTGATCCACACAGACCTGTTAATCACCTGCCAGGTACAGGCCGCGCAGAGCGCTTTCTGCAATCAGCTTCAGAGCTGAATCCCGGCTCTGCCTGCTCTTTCTTACAGAACTCAGGTTTTAAGTTTCTGCACCCAGGGCCAGTTTTGCCAAGTTCCTTCCTTCTCAGTGAATGCAGGAAGTGTGCTTGCTGAGGGTGGTGCCAGGGGCCTGCTGGAGTCTGGGCGGTCCCTGTTAGTTCTGTAGAAATAGCTCCCCACCCTTCCAGCCCTGCCTCCTTCCTGTGCAGGAGGCCCACTGGGGGCGGGGGATGCCCCAAGAACTGGGTGTGACTTCTGGTGTTCTCAACTTTCCGCCTAGGAGCCCTGAGAGATTGCCTGAGACCCCACCCCCACTCCAATTCTCAAAGGTCTTTAAATAAGCGCTTTAAATAAGGAGAATGTCCTTTAGTTCTGCCTCCTTTCACCTCTCTGGCAAGGGGCCGGAGCCTGACAGCCCCGGACAAAAACAATTCCCCCTTCTCCCAGCTCCCAGCTGAATGACCCGCAAGCCTTCTGTAAAAGTTGGAATGTTCACTTTTTCAGCTCCTGCAGCTGAGCCCCCACCCTACTCGATGGGCAGGTGCACAGGGTCACTCTGCATACTCCAGGAATAGGTCTCAGGTCTCCTCCCCAAATTCAAACCTCTACTAAGAGTAATGGGGCAGATCCCTGGCCTAGGGTTGCCCTTTCTCACAGCTGAGCATAAGCAATCCACTAAGCTCTCTTTCCTTTCTGTTCTGACAGCGCCCAGCCTGCCACTGTCGCTGCTTTCAGGAAAGTAGGCAGCTGGACTCTAGCGGAGCAGGGGAGTTGGCATTGAGAGTTCAGGACCCTAGAGTCTCTATGAAGGTCAAAGACATAGCTGCGACCTTGTCCCCAGCTCAGGAAGGTCCACCTGGGCAAGGGGACGGGGCCAGTGGAACTCCCCAGGGTGGCAGTGGAGACTTTAGGTTGGACAGAGGAAAATAACCCAGCAAAATGTGCATCACTTGAGAGCATAGGTGCCTCAAGGTCTCTTTAGACCTGCATGTTACAGGCCATGACCTTGTGCTCCTGAGTTTGCCCTTTAAAGGGCGAGGGGGTCACCTTTCTTCTAGACCCTATTAAGCTGGTTGAGGAGCCCCTTTGGTCTGAAGGGTGCAGCTCTTGAAACAATGTCCAGCTTTTGGCACTGCCGTGAGCACCCCAAGATCCAAGGGGAAAGTCAGCGGCGTCCTGGGGGCCGGGAACCACGGGCTCTGCACGGGGCCACCTGGCCATGGATGCCTGGACTGCGCTGGGTGGAAGGTGAGAGATGGCCCGGAGGCGCTGGGACCTTTTTCTTGACGTTGGAGACAGAGATTCTCTATGTGCAAACCTTCCCCCAACACGGAGTTTGGCCGGTCCAAACTGGCGCCCTCACACAGGCGCATTTCTGATTCAGTCCTACCAGGAGGGCTCCCTCAAGACAAATGGGAGTGAACCAAAGAGAGCTGGGGCTGAGGGAGCTCTACTGCCTGGAAAGGGGGCCTCGTGGCCGTGCCTTAGCTGCTCCTCTTGCCAGCCTCTCGCACGCGGGACCCCCTAGCCAGGGCCCTGCTCTTCTGGGGGCTCTGCGCCCACGCACAGCCTCTGCGCCTGCAAAGCCTCCCTTCAAACCTCCGTCCTCCGTAGCCCCTGGATTATTCTCCAGCCGAGCAGCTGCCAAGTCTAGAACACCACGCCTCTGGAGCCTGAAATCCTTTTACCTGAGATTGCTGCGCCGCCGGCCCTCCGCCCCCCGCCCCCTCCCCCGAGAAATAAAGGGAGAAGTCCCGCACTGCGTCCGCTGAGATCAGGAGCAGAAACGGCTACTGCGCTGGGTTAGGACTGAATAACGACAACAAAAATGTGCGTGAAGCCAGTTTGCAGTTAAGCCCTACCCGAGTGAGAAACGGTGTCTTCTCTGCCCGCTTCCATCCCTTCCAAGGAGGACACACCCCCAGCGGCTCCGCAGAGGGTCCGGGGCGCCTTCTTCGCGCCACTGACTGCTTAAGGCTCAGTGGCGCCGCGACCTCTGCCTGGCCTGCGCCTGGCGCCCCAGACCCCGGATCCTGAGGGATGTCAAAGACATTCAGGAGAAAGGTAAAGGGACAGAAAAGCAGATTTCAGGAATCCTGCCTGTCGGGAGACGGAATGAGACTATTTGCCAGCCTGCGGGGCGAGGTTTAATTTTTAAGACAAACACACACCCCTGTTGGTTCCACCCAACCGAGGCGCGCACACGCGTGTCCACACAAGCACACACGCCTTCTCGCGACATGCCACTGGCCCAAGGGGCAGAGAAAGTGAGGAGGAACCTGGCATATGACTCACCTGCCTCGAGAGTGGTACCGTTCAGCATTCTTGGAGCAAAAGGGGTTGGTCACGCCGTGATGGTGGTCGCACTGGCAGGAAAAAGCCGCGCGTCAGGGGCGGTACGGCCCGGTCCCCAGGCGCCTCCTCCCGCCCGGGGGGCCATGGGCGCCGCTCCTCCCGCAGAGACCGGGGTAAGGACAACCGCCCGGAGCACAGCCCGAGCTTCCCCGGGCGGGATCCCAAGACGCGCCCCGGGCGCACTCCGAGGGCAGAAAACCGCTGCGACTAGGCAAGCCCCGTAGACATCTTACCTTGAGGTCCAAATGTCAGATGAGGTGTTTTCTGCAAAAACTCGGTTCGGTTCGAAGGGCGGGAGGCGGCGGCCAGAGGTGCGGACCCGTCCCAGCGTCTCGCCGACGGTCCCTCTGTGAATCCAAATAAATAAATCTTTGGACGAAAATTTTTTTCCTCCTTCCCCTTTCTCTCTCTTTCTCTCTGAATTGATCTGAATCCCTCACCTCTGACCCTCAGCTCTCTCCACCTGTCTTTTATTTTCTGTTTATGCTTCCAGGTCGGGAGGGGGAGGAGGTGGGGTGGGCAGAGGGCGCAGACGCGGGCCGGTGCCCGGAGACTCGCTCCGCGCTGGGCTCAGCCCGTCCAGCCTCTCGGTAACCAGGGGAGGTGTTAATGGAGGACTCGCCGGTGACTGAACCTCATAAAGCCAAGAGCATCCTGAGGATTGGCGCAGCGGGGCTTGGAGTCCCGCGGCGCGCCCTGGGCTCCCGGCCCCGGGCCAGCCTTTGCCTTCCTGCAGCTTGTACCTAAAAGATGCTGCAGCCAGCTGGTGCCTGCGTAGACGGTGAATGGGCGGTAGCTCCTGCGGAAAACTGGGCTAAGCCATTGATTGTTCACCCGCCGCGTCCCCGCCTTCCCCTCCCGGTCCTTCCTTCACTCTCAGCGCTCCGGGGCTGGGCGCCGGGACCCGAGCGCTTTGGGGAGTGTCCTCCGCTCCAGGTCGGCTTTGGTGGCTGGTCAGGAAGCGGGTCGGGGACGTCTTTCTCGCCTCGGCTCCAGCCGGGGGCTGGGGGTGGTGATTAAGCTTCCGAGAGAGACCCGCGCCCAAACCCTGGTAGACCCGCGTTCGCGGCGCTGCGGCCAGACCCGGGACGGGGCGGGGGCCGTGTTACCTGGTCTCAGGTCCCCGAGGGGCTGCGTCGCCCCGGGCGCAGGCAGGCCGCCGGGAAGTGGAGGGAGAACCGGGAAGCCGGCTTCGGGCCAATTATTTGCCCGCTCCCCCGCCCGGTGCGCCCTCACAGTCGGAGATGGGGAGGCGGGGGATGCGGCGAGGTCTCCGCGCCAGTGGGGAGGGGTGTGAGCAGTGAGATTGGCCGCTCCAAGATGCAGGTCTGGGCAATGGTGACGCCCTCCCTACCCGCCCCTTCCTCTGAGCCGCCGCCGCTGCTCCTCCGCGGGGCGCGGGCCGAGGGCGCGGGGGGCGCCCGCTCGCTTCCCCGCTGCCTGCGGGAGCCGCGCGGGGTTGGGGCCGCGCGGTGCGGGGTGAACGCTGCTCCCTTGCTGCCCCTCAAGCTCCCGCGCACAGTTCAGGTCGGTGGGAACAGACCAGTTGCTGCGGATCCAAGACCCTGGCTCTCTCTTTCCATCCCGAATCCCAGAATGTCATTCAGAACAAGCGGGACAGAGTCCCTCTTTCTACCTAGACACTTGGCTTCACTAACTAGTCCCACCAGCCAGTTAGTCCTACCGGTTTACCTTTTAAGCTCCCCCGCGCGCCCCACCCCCGACTTTCCCCTTCCCATCCCGACCTCCTTCGCTCTTTCTTGGAGAACCCCCCATCTGGGTCGGATCTCGAAGCCAGGAGCAGAGAATCCTCCCGGGTTCATCCGGGCTTGTCAGCGAGGCCATCGCATGGATGGACTGTGGTACCCGCCCGAAAACGCTCGGGTGCTCTCCACTCATCCCTGTCCAAAGCAACCGTTTTTAACCTCTTTTGGCTCACATGTCGTTTTAGGTCTTTGGCAACGACATGCATTCTACACACACACACACACACACACACACACACACACGCACGCACGCAGGCGCGCACACGGAAGCTCACACCGAAGCTCACAGTTTAGAACACACGTTTCTGGTGGGAGGATGTGGCAGTCACGGATCTCCCGGTACCCCTGGAGTCCTGATTCCTGCGTTAACTCTCTCTTTTACGCTCGTAGTTCCAGCAAGGAGGGCAGTGAGTCTGGACTTTCTGTGTCGTGAGCCCAACCTCGAAACCGTGAGTGAAGACGAAGGTCACCCCAGCTCCGGAGACGCCCCGGCGCACATCAGAGCATCGGAAGTCCAGGGCAGTGGACGTTCCAGGGACAACCCAGTCTCTGGCTGAACATAGCTGCGAGTCCTTCCGCAGCATTTCCTCGGAAATAAGGCTCTCCGCAGGGCGCGCGAGAGGGCACAGACCATCCCCCCCAATCCACACACATATTTAAATATCTGACTGTCTTTCTTTCTTTCTTTCTTTCCTGAGGGAAGGGGAAAGTTTTGGCATCTAGCAGTACCTTTTAATTATCGAAAAAATAGCACCGAGTTTTAAATCCTGTAACAAGGACAGACATCCAGCTCACACACCCAAGGCGTTGCTCGAATGGAGAGAAGACGAAACGGCAGGTGTCAGCAAGGAGTGGAGGGGGAGGTTCCTTTTGGGCTGGCCAGAGGCTGTGTGATCTTCAAGTGCTCATAGGAAGGCAACACACCAATTGCCGCTCGTCTGGTAGTAAGCTTCTTTCCCCAGCCTTGTCTGGAGGTAACACTAAGACCCGCAGATTTCGGAACCGCATAGGCGGAACAGACTTTGCCAATGCCTCTGGAGAAGGGACGTTGCGCTGGAACAAAGACCCGCACCAGGTCTACAGAGCGCCTCCCTTCTCAGGGCCCCATCTGCTCCAAACATACCCTGCTAGGGAGCCTTAAATTTTACCGGAAAAAATGAAAGCCCCTTCCTTGCTCCGCACAATCCGTGGGGACAGTGCGGCTTCTGCAGAGAGAGGAGTGTGCACCATGATCCACCTGCCGCGAGGACCACCGAGGTCAGGGCCCTGCCCCAGCCAAGGGGAGAACCGTCGCTGCGGGAATCTGTCTTCACCCACAACCCTAGTAACCTCCGCAACAAGATCCCTCAGTTTCCTTTGAGTCGTTCCACGTTAGAAACAATCTAGAAATCAATCTCCTTTGATTTATTGAGCCCTGGGGCAGAAAGAGTCTCCAGAAACCTTGAGACTGGAGCTGCACCCGAGTTGGTTTAAACTAGGAAGACTCTACGTCTTGGCATCCACATGTGTTTGTATACACACACCTAATAAGAACCTTGAATTTTACTTTACAACGTGTGAATACAATACAGCTTAAAGCTCTTGCAGCGAGGCCCATTTATGTGGCCATATTGTGTTTAATGTGGGAGCACTCGCCCTGTTGCCACCCCTCACGTGTGGCTCACATGCATCTCTCCAGAACCACAGCGAACTTCAGACCTCGGCTTCTGGCTCCAGTGCAGGGAAGAGTAGGAGCTTCTCTCTCTGCCCCAGTCCCGCTGCAGCCCCCCAGCGGCTCCGTTGCTGTTTGTCCATAAGGCTTGGAGTTCTGCCAGGAAGAACTGCCAGGAAGAGTCACTATCGTCCCACATGAGGGTTCTCTGTGATGGATGGATGGGTGTCCTTTCTTCTTGGGCCAGGGTACTGCAGAGAGTACCCTGGGAGAAGGAAAGAGCTGCCAGTGGGAAGGAGGCATCCCAGGAGTTATTTCCACCTGCTGAGGAGCTTCCCCAAAACAGTCTTACATGGGGTCCCTGTTCAAAATGCACTTCCTTTCTTCATTCCCTTGTTTCTCCAGAAAGATGACAATTTAGATTCTATTTCTTTCTCTTCTCCTTCTTGGGGCTGCTCAAAAAAGCATGACCCATCCTCCACCCAGAAAATGGCCTTGTTAATCTTCCAAATCAAGTAGGAAACCTGGAGCCAGCTGGTTGCTTCTTGTCCAAAGAATGGAAAGGAAACTGGATCCCAGGAATCTGTATGCCTTTCTGGAAAGGCTAACTACCTCCATGATCGCAATGCTGATTACCATCTCCTATTCCCCTTGAAATAATTTCTAGACAGGACAATACCAGGCCACAGACACCACTCTGTCACATCCAAGGAAGCTGTTGACACCTCACAGGGCTCATGGACAGTGTTGCTTAGGGCACTGTGGTTACAGCTCCAGCAAAACTGGGGCACCAAAAAAGCCAACAATTTTTTGGAGACAATTTAATATTTGACATTTAAAAAACCCAAAGAAGTCATAATCAAAGGGAAAATTAGAACCTCAGTTGGCTTCTTTTCACTTATTTTACAGTTAAGAAGGCCTTTTGTTCTGAACTATGTGAAACCTTTTGGTTGCTTAAGATTTCTAAAGCCCTTATTCCAGGCCACAGGCAGAGCCTGAAGCAGGCCCCTGAGGTGTCCAAGAACCATTCAGATTTCACTGGGGGAAGGCTGAGAGTCGGCTCTGGGCAAAGCCTGCCTTCCAAGGGGCAGCAGCCTTCTTTTACTGAAGAGCCACCACTGGCTAGAAAAAAGCTTCCTGGGGGCTGGTGTCCTCATAGGGAAGAAGAGAAGGCATGGAAAGAATAGTCCTTGTGAGCTCCTGACTCAGCTTGGAGACTGACATCCAGGGACGAGACCGCAGAGAACAGAATGGGTGTAAAGCTAATAAAATGTTCAAAAACAGATTCGCCTAGGAAGTGCCAAAGCAACGGAGGAGGAAAGGGTGGGGGAGAGAAGAAAGAATGGTATAAGCGACACATCTTTAACAGACTGACCCTTGAGTCAAAATGATTTAAAGATTTTACTGAAAGAACAGATGGAAGATGAGAGCATTTCTTGACACAGGATGGCAGTTCTTGGGTCCTCATATGGTGCACAATATATTAATCTCCTTATAGCTCAACATATAAATAAAATGAAGAATGCATTCAAACTCTTCTATTTGCCAGCAACCTTCCTTGGATTGCTAACACTGATGAGAAAACAGTGGGGAACTGAGACTAAGAAAAACCAAAAGCTACTAATGTGACCCGATTGCTACCATTTAATGGAACAATCATTATTTTCTTTCTTCGACATATGTGTCTGATAATGAAGCAAAAAGAAAGGAAAATAACTATCAATGTGCCACTTTAGAAACACATAAACATTTGCTAGATTTTTCATTTTATTGATGTTCTTTTAATGTATGTATTTAAGATTAAACTAGTGTTCAAATACTAACAGCACAGAAAGCAATGCTCAATTAGGGCTTTATTTTTTTAAAAACACAAGTTCAACTAGACAAAGAGAGATGAAATTATTGTCAAACATAAAAATATGAATTGAATTGCTTCTTTTTAGATGGATCTTTAACATTGACTTGACCATATGGACACTGCAGAAAAAATAAAACAAATTATTATTGAATTATTTACCAACCACCTTGAAAAAGTACACTTCTCATGATGAAAAAAAGAAACTACTAACAATGTTACATAGATCATTTGATCTATAGGGTCCCGTAGACTAAGAGGAGAATATTGGCAACCTCAGGCAAATGGTCCTAATTAGGGCCCAAGAACCATTTCCTAAATTCATCCTTCCAACTTCAAGAATTTTACTTCAAAAACCCACTCTTAGAAAATCCTCAAGTCCTCAATTTACACAAAGCTCTTATGCACTTGATTAGAATCAGCTAAGGGCATAGGAACATACATAAAAGTGAAGGTTTAATTTTTCAATACTGGCTACAATTAATACATGCCTTTAGTGTCTATTCTTTAATTATAAAGTAGGCCAGTTAAAGGAAATAACACCTCCTTGCACTAAAACATACAAAGTGTTCTGTAAACATAGATTATCTCTTTATAATCTCAACCCTGTAACAATTTACCTTATTACTATGCCTTTAAAAAGTAATAGTGTAGCACCTATTCCCATTTATTCTTTGCTCAAATTAGGAAAGGAGCAGTTAGTTCATCTTAATCAGTGAACATAGAGATGTATCCATTGAAATAAACATTTTAGGAACTGTACGGCACTAAATTTGGGGAAATCTAGCTTTACAGTTATTTTAAACACACACACATACACAAAGAGAGAGACAGAGAGAGAGAGAGAGAGAGAAGGGGGTAGGGGTGGAAAGGAAGAAGGAAGGGAGGGAAGGAAAAAAAGAAAAAATCATTATCATGTGAAGGAAACCCACCTCTCAATCTCTCAATGCTGGGCAAGTTCCTATTTATTTAGCTAATAAAGAAGAAATGTTTTCTGGGATCTAGTTTGCAACATTCTAGATTTCTTTTCCTGCCCTCTCTGTACTTGCCTAGTGAACACAACTTATGTGAAACCTCATGAAAAGTTTCCCTGTAATAAAGAGCTCCCACGAATTTCCAATCACAGCATTTCAAGGAACTGATGCTCCGCAGTGAAACATTACAAAACTCCATTAACTTTAAAGGCCCTGTGTTGGTACTAAGAACTTCATTGTCCTTGGCTAAAGGAGCTTGTGAAAAGTGCACTCCAGGTCTATTTGGCTCCTTTATTTGACTTTTTCAAATAATGGGTATTTACGAAGTTACAGAAGCACCGAAGACTGCTGCCATAATTCCAGAACTGTTACTCACGTGTCTGCAGGCAGAGCCACAACATTCCCCTCTCTGCAAGTGGGCGAGCTGTGTGAGCACCACGTAGCCAGTAGCTGGATCCACATAGTTTAGCTGGCCAGCCTGAAGTGTAATAAAATGAAACAATTCATTAATCTCAACATTCATCATATCTCCTCCCCATAATGTCTACTCGTAAAATACTGCAAAAAAATTTAAAAAACAACATTAAACTTCTTCCCAGCAATTTTAATGGCACTTACAATTAAAGACTGAATGCATTCCGACATTATACACAGTCCAACCTTATGTGACATAAGGAGAAAATATAGTTTGAGAAAAATGAGAAGTTGATGGAAAAACAAGAACTCCTCTATGCCTAATAACGATGTAGCCACTGCTCTGATATTTTTCATTCGGTTCCTAGGTAACGAGCTTAATAACAGGTGATTTAAATGATTTTAAGAGCTTAAGAGGCTGAAAATGAACTTTCACTCAGAAGTTGCAGTTGCAATTTCAGTACTTAAAATATGCGGATAATGATTTAAACTTACAGAAAAGGTGCTAATCAAAACCAACAGTCCTTATGGAAAAGTATTACCTTTGCTATTATTGAACACTTTTCTTTACCTTCATGATGTGTTACTCCATCGCATGTTTTACAATATTTTCTTTTTTTCCCCCCAGAGTGTTGTATTTAGTTGTATTTTTAGGCAAAACAAAATTATTGTTTGAACATATTAACACTCACTGCTTTCATGAGTTTAATCAAAAGCAACTTTTACTATACCAAGTGTCAAGGAAGCATACCCTAGCTACACTCAAACATGGTTTTAAAAAGCGTCTCAAGTACTTTGTGTGAAGGTAAAAGTAAATAGCAACGCCTTCCGTGGATTTGGGTCCTCTGAGCGTTACTATTTAGCCTTTCGTTTTTGCAGAGGAACTTTTCCATGGGCTTTTGGTGCAACCCTTTTACCAAGCAGTAACTCAGTGCATCACTCTTGCATAAGCCTTTTCATTAAAACACACGCGAGACTTGCATGTCTTCTGAAACATTTTTGTGTGAACCGTGAACAGCTTCTTCAGTGTCTTAATTCATAGCTGAATACTTTATTCTGGTTGAGGTTTTAAACAAATATGTCTCGTGAATAAAGTGTGTAGCAAAAGGACAGATAAAGCCCAAGTCTAGGTTCACTCGAGGGCATTCCAGACACGCTGGGGCAGGGCAGCAGAAACCAGCCAGGCTGGGCGAAGGGACCCCCTAAGTGCCAAGGCTGGGCTCAGGGACCCCCCCAAATCCTCAGGGGCCACAAAAGCAGATCACGTGAAACCGGGATCTCTAAACACTTCCTTTCAACGACCAATTGTCAGAACTTCACTTTTTTATTTGCAAAACCCACGTTTGGAGACTTGAAGAAAAACAGACAGACACGGGGACTCTGGAGCAACCTTGTGTTCACTCTTCACAGCTTCTGGAGGCTTCCGAGGGCGACTCTCCCGCGACCTGGCGCCCATCAGGTCGCTCCTGCGCATGCGCCTGCGCTCCCGCTTTCCTCGTGGACCGAGCGCCTCAGAGCCCGCGGCTGCCGCTCGGACTAACTTCTCCTCAGTGGCTGGGCCTCGCATCACGGTGACACCGGGCAAGGTGCGGCAGGAGTGCTGACGGGCGGACCGGAGAGCGGGAAGCTCAGGGATGCTCGTCAGGACCGGAGAAAGGTAAGCGCTGCCGGCCTCAGGCCGGAAGCAGGACCGTGGCGCGGGGCCCTGATTGGTTGAAACAGCAGAGCGAGCTCGTGGGGGCGCTGTTCGCGGTCCCCGGACAGTCCCGCGGCCTCTCGTGCCGCACCGGCGACACAGGTGTGGTGCCCCAGTGAGGAGACAGCTCCTTCCTGTCACAGGTTGCCTGACCTCTCTTTACACGCCCCCCGGCGTCGGCTCTAAAAACAGTGAAACTTTTCACTTATATCCACTAAATTTGTGTGGTGAAGTCGAGAGCAAATCACATACGTTATTTTCAACACTAGAGTAGAAACGACAACAATCAGCTGTCAGCCACCTCCTCAGTGACCTTTGCTCGGGCTCCGCACTCGGGTCAGACAGCGGATCCTCGGGGCCTAATTTCAGTGAGGAAAAGCCGGCTTCAGGCAACCTTCGGGGTTTTCTGCCCCCTAGGCTGAAGTCAGACCACAAGTACTGGTCTCACACACGTGCACACACACACCTTATTATAATAAATAGGTTACTTTCATATTGCTTTTCTATAAAGACTCAGTTTCTCTCTCGTTTCTTCTGTGAAGATCATAAAATACAAATGTGCTTCCTTGACACTCACGGAGCCTGACGCGTCAGGAACCGCGAAAGGAGCGACACCGGCGCTGACGAGCAATTGCGAAGTCCATGAAACAGGACAACAGCGAGCTCGGAAGACAGTGAGCGCCGGGCTGCGGTTGCCGGGTTGGAGCGCGGGAGACGGGGCCGCGGGCAGCAAAGCAAAGACGTGTGTCAGTCAGCCCTGCTCTCTCAGTACTGGGATCGCCGCGTGGCCAAGCGCGCTGCTGATCACACGGACAAGCACGACGTGCTCACACACGCACGTGCCCGTACAAGTGCTCCGCTGATCACACAGATAAGCACGACATGGGCTTCCGAGACTTAGTCCCTTCACCTCCATCGACGCCTGCCACCCCCTTCCTCGCGCGCGTGCACGCACACGCACACGTGCACACACACGCAAGAGCGGCAGTGGGTCCCACGCTGCGCCGGGGCTAAGCCGGGCGCTGACTGCTGACAGGAAAGCAAGTCACGCTCATACTCGAGACGACCACCACACGGTAAACTCTCTGTCCGGGACGCGAAACTGGCCAGTTTCCCAGCGAAACGGCCGGAGGCGGCAGCGCGCGCGTCCAAGGCCGGGGGCGTCGCGGCGCGAGCTTCCTCGACCTCCCCTCAGCGGGCGCCGCCCCCGAGCTGCCCACGCGCAGGCGCACGGGGGCCGCGGGGCGGGGCGTCTCACCGCGCAGGCGGCCGCGTGTAGCTCCGCGATCTGCCGCTCCGCCGCCGTTAACTCTTCGCTCGCCGGGCGCGTCGCCGCTCCCTCGGGCCTGCCCTGCGAGCCAGGCACGGAGCGGCCACCGTCTCCCTCGGGAGTGGAGCGAAGGGTGAAGCTGCGCTGCGGTCGGAACCCCGCTCCGACCCACTGAGGCTGCGGCGGCGGGACGGCGGGAGGTCGCCTCCCGAGCGCGGCGCCGCTCAGCGCCCGGATCTGTCCGGCCGCCATGGCCGCGCCGGCGTGCGGGGGGCGGGGCGCGGCGCCGGGGGACGGGGCGGGCGGCGGGGCGGCGGGGCGAGAGCGGGGCGGCGGGAGCGGGGCGAGAGCGGGGCGGCGGGAGCGGGGCGAGGACGCGGCTGCCCCCGCCGTCGGCCGCCTCCGCACCGCGCGGACGGGCGGTTCCAGACCGGCCCGCGGACAGCGCCTGCGGCACCCGCCGCCGAGCCCCGCTGAGGGAATAAAACGGACTTCTAAGGCAGCTGATGAGGCTCTGACGAGCTGCCGGGATGGGGAAGAACGTGCTGGTTCCACCTCTCTGGACCTAAATTCCGAGTTATTCTTCATCTTCTTCTTTATTTTTTTTCCCTGAGATGAAAGCTGGACATTTTTTCTTGTGTCAAGCTAGGCTTAGGATCACTCAGCACAGTCGCTGCACCTGTTAGGATCCCAGAAAGCGAGCAGAATACCTGCGGTTTGTTAACCACCGCGCTGGGCCTGACCCGGGGAAGACTGCGCGTGTCCGGGTTGCACGTCTGGAACCGTCGTGGCCTGGTGCTTTGGCCCATCCCAGAGTGAACCCAAAAGTAAATCGCACTCTGAGTAAGAAAAGGCACGGTTTCCATGTTGCTGAGTCTCTGCAAAATAGGAACTAAAATTATATTGTCTGTCTGATAGGTGAAAGTTATCCTGGTAACCCCCATACAACTGAGCGTGAAAAAATGAGAGCAAGGCCAGGAGGTAATTGAAATTAGCACCACTCCCACTCCCTGCCCCTAGCGTGGGTTTCAAGAAAGGAGGGTTGAAGAGTAGCGATTTTGTCAGTGCTCTTCAATATTGAAGTATTGAGGGCAGAAACGGATCTTTTAGAGCAAATGTAGATTCTAACATTATACAGGAGAGACTGGGTCCGGTGGCTCATGCCTGTAATCCCAGCGCTTTTGAAGGCTGAGGCAGGAGGATGCCTTGAGGCCTGGAGTTCGAGACCAGCCTAGGCAACATAGCAAGACCCTGTCTCTTAAATTTTCAAAAAGTTGTGCAGGAGAAGGGTGACTAAACCATCGTGTACCATCTGTATGCCATTTTTTGGTATTTGTGTTTACTATGCAACCGCATAGTTATATTTTTATTTTCTTAAATCTTAGTAGGAGCTAATTTAAATGACCTTGCTAGTTCATTATAAATCTCAATAAATAAATTGGAATCCTATTTTGCAAGTCAAGTTCCTTTGTGTTGGAATAAGAAGTCAGGATCTGGAGATTGCTCAGTGGTCTGAGAAAAGATTTTAAAACCTGGAAGGCTAAAGGGGGACCCCAGGGAAAGCAATGGAAGGGTGGTACCAAACTTGAGGTCACAGAAAATAAACAACTATGATTAGAAAAGAGAATTCAGCACAGGTCAGCCCGCCCCCAACCCAAAATCTCAAACAAAGGAAGTAAGTTTGGAGGTTCAGATTTATTGCACAGTTTTTGAAATTGAGGGTCAGGACATACTAATAAGCCATGACATCAATTCAGAGGGTGGGAACAGCATTTTACAGAAATGAAATAGCCTAGACCAGACTTAAACAGAAAATAAATAGAGCCATCTTATCTGGGAAGAGTATTGTTACAGGAAACTTTTGTTTCGATGGGGATGAGAGGGTGGGAATGACTATAAAGAGGTTGAACAAGGGAGATCTTTGTGGTAATGGAATAATTCTGTATCTTGACATTGTTGGTTACACAAAATTTATGTGCAATTAGAAGTCATAGAGCTATACCTACATCGTTTCAATGTCAAATTCCTGGTTTTCATATTATAAGCATGTGAGATGTCAGCACTGGGAGCAATTCCTTAAGGGGTATATAGAACCTCTCTGTACTATATTTGCAACTCTTTGCGAGTCTATAATTATTTCAAATATAAAAGCAGTAGTTACAAAAAGAAATAAAAATGGCTTTCAGATTATTTGGCAAGGCAAATCACTGAATTAACCAGAGCCTTTTCCCCCTATATCCTCCATTCCCAGGTCTAAAAATCATCCCGGAGAGTCAGGCCTTCAGGCATTTAGGCTGAGAAAGCTCTTTTGTACTTTTCACGTTACCCCGTGTGCGCATTCTTATGCATGTATCTTCAAAATATAATCAAAGTTGGAAATCTGCATAATTAAAATATGAGAAAGTATCTCAATACTAATAATTTTCAAATACTTGGTAATTTAATTATAATGTAGACATTGAATAGATTATCTGCCCCTTCTCCAATTTTCATTTGATCGTCATAGTTGAGGGTCAATGTCCTTGCACACCATGTAACTTTCGTCATGCCTCTTGTTTTAAAAAGCTTCCTCAGGGCCTTACTCTTAGCCTATTCTAGCATGTGTTCATTTCTTCTTAGATTCTCTGCACTCACAGTAGACAAAACCGTATGCAAGTACGGCACTAAGTCCTGCCTTAGAATGGTGAAGTTCTTACTTTATTTACAAAGCATTTACATCTAGATTTGCTTTAGAAAGAGTTGTTTTGTGCCACAACTCTACATGTAGCACGATATTAGATATATTTTATGATCAGTCCCATCATCTGGGATCTTTATGTTGATATTGAACATGCTTGTTACGTTGGGGGTGAGGGAGTTCAGAGATGCATTCCCCTAGATTTCATTTACATTAATTTTTATTAGTTATGTTAGGACTAATATCTGGCAGGTATGTCAGGACCCTCTAGGTTGCAAGATATAGATCGTACAACTCAATCTGGTTACAAGAAAAGGAATTTGTTTGCTCATA
>RJWJ010036696.1:0-15938 GCA_004363605.1 Indri indri | reverse complement strand
CTCTGCCCAGGCCCAGGGATGACGGAGACGAGTGAGTGGAAGTCCCTACCCAGAAAGGAACTCCGAGTTTTACTCAAATCCATTTTTTTCAACAAACATACTCTGATACCTTGTGCCATTGGGGAGGACGCTGAGATGACTCAATCGCTAATTTATTCCAAGTTCATCTGTTGTGCACCACACATTGTTATAAACACTGTGGGTAGAAAAAACATGGAAGACATTCCCTCCCTTTGAGAAGCTTATAATACAGCAAAATACACCCAAGTGGGTAAAAAGTAGTTGGAAAGAGAATATGGTCTGGTTGTTAAAAGCATTTGTGTTGCTAAGTAATATAGGCTGCAAACAGTAATGTGAGTTGCATTTTTCCAAGCTTTCAGATCTTGAAATGCAGAGCTTCACCAAGACAGCCCTCTCATTTTATAGCTGAGGAAAGGGCACCTGGGAGTGGTTAATATATCATACATTTTAGGTAAAAGTAAAGCTGAGACTAGCCCTACAGCAACTTTTATATGTGAGATGACTAAAGCGGAAAGCTCTCTTTCTTCTTGATCCTATTGTCATGAGTAGCAGCAGGAGATTTATAATTTGAAAAAGTTATTCTTAGACAGCCCCAAGAGGTAAATTTTCAGATCTGCTCCTTACTTTTTCTATCCTCCCAATAGCTGCATTGGAGTCAGGACCATCATGAGCTTAAGGAACTTGCTCAAGGTCATGCAACGTGACACACAAGGTCAGAATTTGAACTTAGGCCTGTCTGATTCCAGAGTCCAAGCCTTTAGCCTCAACACCATTGCCCATCCATCATTTACTCTCATTGTAGTATCTGAAGGCTATTGAAGGCTTTTTGAGACAGTTTGTAGAAAAGACACATGTCATGAATCATTTTTAGGTCTTGCTTAGCTGAACCAGTGGCAAAGCTAAATTTATGAACTATAAATAGGGGGTCTATATTTGTTGGAATGCCAAGTGAGTCAGGATATAAGTAGGAAAAAAAGTTACAACCAGAAGTTATGTTCTTCTACACTCAGTTTCTTAAGATTTCATAATCAGAGGGGGAATTCTGAGCAGATGAGAATAAAAAAGCCTCTGCAGATAGCCTAAAAGATGATATTAAAGTCCAGAGGTCATAAAAGGAAAGAAGAACAGGCACTGTAGATTTTCCTCTACCGCATGATGTCTTTTTGCAGTTTGTGCCCCAGATCAAACCTGAAGTTAATTTCTTAAAATCACTGATTCCTTATTTAAAGAGCTTAAAATTCTGAAAGTGGCTTCTCCACAGCCAAACAAAACACCTCCGGTTCTTTTGTGACCACTAATGCAATTGACTTTCCACCTTTTAAGAATGCCCCCCTTCTAGTCTTCCATCTTCTTTCTCAATTAATTAATGTTTAGTTTGTAAAGGTTTGTGGGCCTGTTGGGTTGATATTGTTCAAGGCTGACAAGCACGCACCAGAATCAAGACATTGGTGCCCTGTCTTGGGTGAATGGCAGGGAAGACTGAGCTTAACTTGGCCAAAGCAGCAGGGAGCTAATGGAATGTTTCTACTCCCCTTAAAGAAAGGTAGTCAAGCATCTGTACTTCCCACCAAACTCCAATTTCCATTCTGCTTTGAAATTCTGTTTGCTCTGTCAGTGAGAGCCATATGACGAATGTTCAGTATGTCAGGTTTGTTTTCCTTTTATACTACATATGAATTTAACCTCCACAGTAGGGTTGCGTTAATTTCCCTAAGCTCTCCCAATAATTGTATTCTTCTTTTAAAAAATGTGCATACTATTATTCTTTTTTGGGTTGTGTTATGACTGGTGTTTTGAAAGTGGTTAAAAGATTACTGGTTGCATATGGAGTTATGTGTACGTGATGTGCATTCCCAGATGTAAACAGCCTCTAAAGTTCATTATGTAGTTTGCGTAGCTATTCCATTCGTTTTACCAGACTCAACTCAGTAACTTCTGGCCTGCAGAGTAGGATTTTTTTTTCTTTAACAAAATTAAGTTTGAGTAGCCTTTTCTGAAAAGCAGTTTTACTTTTGTCATATTGATATTTCTGTCGGTAATGAATTGTTCGTGGCTGCCGGAAGAAAGTGTACATCTAACTGTGTGTGAACTCAGTTACTCTTCCTGTCGTGCTGGCGTAGTAACTACAGGCGTGGGCTGCATGACCATGCTTTGGTCAATGATGGACAGCATATATGATGGACTGCATAGAGCCCACGAGGTTATAATAGAGTTGAAAAATTCCTATTGCCTAGTGACGTTGTGGCCATCATAATGTCGCAGCGTGACACATTACTCATATGTTCGTGGTGATGCTGGTGTGAACAAACCTACAGTGCTGCTAGTCCTGTAAAACTATGACACATACAATTATGTACAGTACATAATACATGATAATAAACAGCTATGTTGCTGGTTTACATGTTTACTATGCTATAGTTTTTATCATTATTTTAGGGTGTTCTCCTTCGACTTGTAAAAAAAACCTCAGGCACGCCCTTCAGGACGTTTTCTAGAAGAAGGCATTGTTATCATAGGAGACGACAGCTCCTATGTGTTATTGCCCCTGAAGACCTTCCAGTGGGACAAGATGTAGACAGCAATAGTGACAATCCTGACACTGTGTTGGCCTCAGCTTATGTGTGCGTTTGTGTCTTCATCTTTAACAAAAAGTTTAAAAGTGAAAAAAAAATTTTAAATAGAACAAATCTTATAGAATAAGGATATAAAGGAAATATTTTATACAGTTGTGTAATGTGTTTATGTTTTAAACTGTTATTACAAGAGTCAAAAAGTTAAAATTAAGAAGTTTATAAAGTAAAAAAGTTACAATAAGCTAAGGTTAATTTATAATTGAAGAAAGAAAAATTTTTTAAAATAAATCGAGCATAGCCTAAGTGTACATACAGTGTTTATAAAGTCTACAGTCATACACAGCGATGTTCTAGGCCTTCACATTCACTCGCTGGCTCGCCCTCAGCCACTTCTAGTCCTGCGAGCTCCATTCATCGTAAATGTCCTGTATAGGTCTACCATTTTTTTATCTTTTATACTTTAGTTTTACGGTACCTTTTCTATGTTTAGATATGTTTACATTACACAAATGCTTACCATTGTGTTACATTTGCCTACAGTATTCAGTACAGTAACATGCTGTACAGGTTTGTAGCCCAGGAGCAATAGGCTGCACCATAGGCGAGGCTTAGGTGTGTAGTGGGCGACACCGTTTAGGTTTGTATAAGTACGCTATGATGTTCCCACAATGATGAAATCTGCCTAATGATGTGTTTCTCAGAACGTATCCCCATTGTTAAGCAATGCATGACTATAGTTCATACATTAATTGGTTACCTGTACCCTCCATTCATGGTTTCAAAGATCACGTATTTAGGTCTAGGATGTTTTTGAGTAACCTTTACCTTAAAAAAAAAAAAGACAGTTGATTGGTTTAAGGAAAGAGACAGCTGAATTGGATGGGGAAGCCAGGTGTTGACTCTAAGAGGAGCTATTCTGGAAAGTTTTTGGTAAAATAATGCCTGTCTTCATATCATCTATCTATTTATCTAATCTGGTATCTATTTATCATTAATCTCTCTGTAAAACAAATATTCTAAACATCTAAAAAGTATAAGAAGTCTCTGTAATATGAAGGATAGGACACTGGACTTCTAAAAAGTAAAAGAAATATAGATCTTAAAAGAGAGCAGTACTTTCCAAAAAAGCTCTGAAAGAGTTAAGTAAAGACAGTATCAGGTAGTCTTGATGAGCTTGGGCCTCCTCCTCTCCATTACTGCTTCCTTGTTTTGCGGTTTTTAAATTAGTTTACTGCAATTTAAAAATGCACAAATAATATATGTGCATCAAAGAAAATTCAGAAAATAGACAAATACAGAGAAAGTGAAAATGAATCTCCCTTATGCTTATATTATAAACATAATTATCACTTTTAATATTTTGGTATATTTCCTTCCAGGCTTTTTTGCTGTCTGCATACATTTTTTTTTTTTAAATCCACAAATGTGATCATCTTGTGCAAACTATTTTGTATCAAGCTTTTTTTCCCCACTTAATTTGGCAATATTATTTTTTCCAAATCTTTCTAAATAATGTCTTTAGTGTTTGTGTGATATTACACTGAATAGGCATAGCCTACATGGTTTATTTAGTCATCACTTGATGGTTGGATATTTAGGGTATTTCATCGCCACTCTCTTTGAAAATTAAATAAAGCAAAACAAAACAAAATTTGATTAAAGTTCAAGATGGCCCAACCTAGTGGCTATATGTTAATATCTTAGCAGTCCATTACGTTATTCATACAGCAATGGAAAAGCAAAAGCCCCAAAACTCTGCACCTGAGAGGAGTGTATATTAAACTAAATTTAAGGAAGTGTTCATGAACAGTAGGAAATGAGAATTGGTAAATGGAGCCATTTTATTTCATAAACGTGCCTCAGGGCTTTAAACCCCAAGCCTTGGCTTTGAGCTACTTTAGATTTCATGGGTAAGTCTGTGATGCACCGTGATTTTGCCTTACACGGTGTTTGGCACGAGGCATTAAATTTTCCTTACTCAGTTTTCAGAATCTATGAAATAGGACCCCAGCCAACCTAGACTAGGAAAGTCTGTCCACTTGTCTGTTTAGATATTTATAAATAATCTTTCAATACTGAGTATCACAGTATTTGTAGTTATGGGCTTAAGGTAAATGCTTCTGAAGATTTTTGGTGTTTTCCTTTAAAAATATAAGTCATAAAAAATGCATTCTTACTTTCCCTGAGGAGCGAGTTTGGCATCAGATTCTGGAGCCAGACAGCCTGGGTTTATTTCCTGCTCCACCACTTTCCGCTGGGTGATCTGGGGCAAGTTTCTCGACTTGTCAAGGTGTCAGTTTTTTCACGGGAAAAGTGGGAATACTACTACTCACTCACTCATTCACAGGTTTACTGGGATGGTTTAATAAGTTCAAACATTGTAAGGACTCAATAGTGTTAACTGTTATTGTTTTCAGTAACAAAAACTCTGAGTTTCTAGTGCTTTAGACCACTTCACTAGCATTTGTAATGTTTTACACTATCCCTCACTGAGTGGCTTTTCTATGAATACTTCCTCCCCCACCTGGCTTACGATGAAGGTAATAATTCTAGTTACCACTTTCGGAGGGGAGGTACTGTATCTCAGGTACTCTACGGTATTGTACAATGTAAGTCTCATCACCAATTATGAGGTATGCATTTTTATTATTCCCTTTTCACAGGTGAGGAAACTAAAGGTTAAAGGGGTTAAGTAACATGCTCAAGGTCATAAAATTGCTAAATGTGGATCTAGGAACTAAATTCTAGTCTGGCGTATTTGCCACCACTCTGCCTTTGTAAATTCCTTTAAGGAGGGACTTTAAACTTTTAGATCCCTTACGGCTTTCAGTAGTTCCTTGAACATAGTAGGTCCTCAGTAAATTTTTTATTTTAAATGAACAAATGCAGAAGTGATCCTATAAATAATAGAACTTGGAACTTTTCTCCAATAAGAAAACAAACAGTTCTGCTTTTTAATGACCATAAAATTATTAGTCTTAGAATTTTGTATTGCACATGAGAGAATGATAAATTTGTAATTATTTGCATATGAAACTGGTTGTATTTCATGTGAAACAAATTAAGAGACTCTGTATTTGAGAAAATCTGGAGTAGCATTACATAGGTAATTGTTGAGGCAACTTTAATATAACCAAAGACTATAACTAAGTCTAAGTCCGTTTTTATCCATTTGTTTAACAGATATTTATTCAGCATATACATTGTGCAAAGCTCTCTGCTGGGCACTGAGGGCTTAAAGATGAATATGATGGCTCCTTTGAAATGGTCTTCTCTTGGCTCCCTGAGGGTCCAGCAAACATTGGATAGAGGATTTTATCCACTGTCATGGTTTTAGCTACCCCAGTGCTAATGACCCATATATATATCTTTCACCCAGCCCCTCCACTTTTGACCCCATTATTCAGCTCAGTGTTGGATATTTCCACGTGGATGTCTCATAGCCTCTAAACTGAATTTATTATCTAATCCCCGGTACCCCCCTGTACCTTGTTATATATCCCATCATTGCACCTATTATATATTCCATGTCAGTTGATGGCACTGCTCTCTAAAGTAACAGTTCAGACCACTGTTCAAACTTCAGACTAAAAGAAACAGAAGTAATCTTTGATTCCTTTTTTCTCCTACCCTCCTACATTTAGCCAGTCACCAATCCTGCTGATTTTTCCTCCTAAATATTGTCAAGAACTGTGAAGGATTTCAGAATTTACCCTATTTGCAAACAAACTTGCTTGCCACAGTTCTGCAGGTGCTGGCAAAAGACACGAGATTTCTGGGTTAGAGACAAAAGACTTTATTACTCATAGTAGTAGCAATAGCCGCAGTGTCAGCATTTTCATGCACTGTTTCTCTAAGACCCAATTCCCGTAGGGTGTCATGAAGAGCACCAGGTGACACCTATACATGCAGTGCATCGTGTTACATAACAGGAACCCTGAGCTTAGGGAACCCAAATCTTTTATATTGGGCAGTTAACATGCTTTCCCGTTGCTCCAGAGGGAGATCATTTCTTCCAAGGCTGTTCCCATATAAACATCTTTGAAAAGATTGCCTGGAACCAAGGGTAGGCAGTACTTTGTTCATAAGGTATGCAGAAACTGAAGCGACTCATGGTGAACTTCTCCCAACAAATATGTCTTACATCTGTTCCCTCTATTCCTTCCTTATACCATTAGATCAGGCTACTCATCACTCACAGGAATATTGCAACAACTTTTTAGCTGGTGCCTCTAACTCTGGTTGGATCCCTCTTCATATCAATTCCCTACACCTTGCCAGAGTAGCCTCTCGAGACACAAATCTGACTCTGTCTCCTTCCTGCTTAAAACCATTGACCTGTCCCCTCATTGGCTATGAGAAAAGCCAGGCTCCTTAGCATGACACCAAAGGGGTTTCCTGGCCAGCCCCAGCTGAACCTTCCAGCCTCAGGGGGCAGTATTTCAGCGTGGTTACTTAACCTTTGTGGCCTCAGTTTCCTCATCTGTAACATTAGGCAGGTAGAACCAACCTCATAGGGTTACCATGAGAGTTAATTCAGCTCACACGCTTAGCCCTCAGGAAACATTAGCTGTTATGGTTATGTCCTCCCACTCTCCGCCCCCCACTCTAAGATCCCACTCTGGCCACATGGTTTTCTGCTCACTCTGAGTTCCTTTTCTCCATGGGTAGTGCCTTTATCCTGCCACCCCTCTTCTGGGAGTGTCCCCATCCTTATTGCCTGGTTTTGGGCTGGTTGGACGCATCTTCTCTGTCTTCTCTTGGACGCTCCATGCAAGTCTCAGCCATCAGGCTTGTAGGGATCTACTGATAAGTCAGTGATTGCTGCTAGACTGTCAGCTTTGTGAGGATGGGGGCTGTCTTGTTTATCTCTGTGTTGCTGGCACATAGCTTGTGTTGAAAAAATGGTGAATGAATAAGTGCAAGAAGAAAAGGGGTTCACAGTCTACTAGGCTGTTTGGGGCTGGGGATGAGGAGTGGAAGGCAGTTAAGTAGCTTGACAATAACAGGTGAGAGAAGCTGGGTAAGTGTGAGGCTGAGGTGAGAATTAGGCCTTATAGGAGTCCAGCACAGGGAATTTGCTTGTTGAGTGGGTTGCATGTGGTTTGGAAGCCTGTTTAAAGTTATCTCTTCAGTGAAATAAAGTGGCCTCTTCTATGTGATCCTAATGATTCCCTTTCCTGAAAGAAGCTATTGCAAATGGAAGGTCATGCAATCTGCCTTCTTATAAGATTTTCAATTCCTCAGAATACAATGAATTCTCTGTTACCTGGTGGAGTGGGTAGGATGGAACTTCTTTTTAATTAAATTGTCGTTGCAACAGAAAGTGACTTTATCCTTCCCTTTGAAGTCTCCCAGTTCTCCAAGGCCTGGCTCAAATCACCCTCCTTGAATTTACTGTTCCACTGGTGCACCGTGCATTGAGCTATAATTTTACGTGAGCATGTCTAATTCCGTAATGGGATGGAGGCTCTTTGGGAATTAGAATTTTTTCCTGAAATAGTTTGCATCCTGCTTTTGAATTAAGAATGCCTTCTACATATATTTATTGGCTGACTGGTATTCTCTATACATGTTCCAAGTAATTGGAACACAGCCTCAATCAGAGAATGCCTGTGACCTTCTCCAGGGCTGCAGCTTCCCTGCTATAGCAGCTACTCAGTGCATATTATGAAAGGTTTAATGTGCCATTTTTATTACTTTGAGATAAAAACTGAAATATATATATTAATATAATTTGGACGATGTTGATTTATGAACAAACAAAAAACCTTAAATAACCTTAGCAGTGATAACTACTATTAATATTTGGAGTGTGTCTATATGGTCTCTCTTCCTTTGTTTTATGTTTTTGTATCTCTCTCTCTCATTGAATGGAGTCATCTTTTACCACTCATATGGCAATCCACCTTCTTTCCCTTAATATCCCTACATATTTATTAAAAGCAATGGTGCTGAAGGGTCTCTTGTAGCTCGCTGATTCAGCCCTTGCCCCACCATTTTGCCACATTTGTCACTACCTGTCCTTTCTTGATTTCTGTTTGTCTCTCTGGCTTGGCCCACTACTGCATTCTGATCTCAGATACCTGGATACATCTTCATGGTAAGTTCCGATTTGGGGGGAGTGTCTGCTCTGTCCCAAATACTTGTGTGTGTTTCAAACACCTTAAAAATATGTTTTCTGATAGGCTGGATATTTGTAGTCTTTATTTTGCAGGTGAAGAATTTGATGGAGAGGTTTAGCAATTTATTGTATAAAAGACCTCCAAGCTCTAGGTGGATCCTGAACATAAGTCTTTATGCCCAACACCCCCTCCAGTGTGTAAAATCGCCATCCTATCTCTGCACTGCTTTCTTAGCGTCACACCCCTCCCAGAGTACTGGTTTTTAGGTGCCATGTCTAGTCAGCTTTCAGCTCTGCTATATCTCTCCAAGGGCACAAAACCCACACCCCTCGGCCAACACAGTGAACTCCGTATGTTTTATTTGAGCAAGAGAAAGAGAGAGAGCAAGAAAGAATGTGTATGCATGTGTGATTGAGAAAAGTTGTGGCTCTTGCTTTCACTCCTCATGAGGATGAGGTGGCCTGCCCCTCACATCTGTTTTCAACTGCCATCCCTAAATACCACAGTTATTTTCTATTAACTCAATGCACCTTTTCTTTGTAATTCATGTCAGTTTTCCTTCCAGCCACCTGCATGGTCTCTGGCTTGCTCTCAAGGCCATGAGTAAGTTCTTTGTGTACTTGCTGTTTTCGATAACCGCAGCCCAAGATTTAATGTCAAGGCGGGGGCCCTATTAAAGATGCTATTAATCATCCCATCTTTGTTTGAAGATTTCCGTGTTGGCAAGTGGACAGATAGAAGTAGCTGTAGGTTTCCCAACCAGATGTACTGGTAGCTGGGATGGGGGCATTCAGCGGAAGTGCATTCCTATCATTATTTGGCAAAGAAAGAGCCACCGAGATTACTAGCATAATCCCAGTTTGTGATCCGGACTCATCACCTGAATCAGGGAGCCTTGGTGTTGGAAGGGACTTTAAAATCATCTGCTCCAACTGCTCAATTTGATACTGGAGGAAACTGAGGCAATAGATAGAACAATGGATTTAAAATTATAGAACTCCAAGCCCTCAACGGACTTTTGACATGATGTAGCTCTGCCCTCTTATTTTATGGGGAAGAACAGTGAGGCCTCCAGAAGTTCACTAACACTCTTAACGTCGCACAGCCTGTTACTGCGGAGCAGGGACTCTTCATTGGAGTCCTGACCACAGGCCCAGGAAGGGTGACCTGGAGGAGGAGTTGCTACCCATCAGTCACTAGAGCAGATCTGTGGAGTGTGACTGGTTACCAGAGCTCCCTGCTGTCCCTGTCCCCTACACGCTGGCTCCCATGGGCCTCTGTGGACTTGTCAGTCCTGTGTTCTTGCCTCTGCCCCCATGGCCCTTCAGAGGTCTTCTTGCACCTGATAGATGGTGACTGCCTTCTCCAGAGTGGGAGGAGTGAGGGAACCAGTTCGGGGAAACCAGGAAAGAAGAAGCCAGGCAGTGGAGCGAGAGGCGTGGGGGGTTGGATGTGCTGGGTTCCTTGCTTAGGGGTTATGGGTTTCTAGAGGATTTCAACTTTGCAGTAAAGACAGGACTTGGGGAGCTCCCTCTGTGGTGGGAGGGGAGTGTTTTCCACACCCTTCCCAAAGTATTCCACACAAGAACTCCTACACATCCTCAGGACCTAGCTCAGGTTCACTCTTCTGCTGTTTCTTCCTGTATAAGCCTGTGGATTGGGTGAGGAGAAAGATCAGGTTTGGAAAGAGGTCTTTCTGGTACTTCCAGTAACAAAGCCCCTGGGACCCGGGCCAGGGAGATTCACCTCCCGAGATTCCTGTGCTCTAGATGGTGGTAGAGGCTTTCTGCCAGAAGGATCCGAGGCAGAGGAGCGGATGGTGCCGTGCTGGCGTCTCCGTGCGTCTGGCAGCACAACAAAGAACTTCTGTCTGCCCTGCAAGGCTGGGTCGGTAAAACCCACTTCAATTGAAGCCCACCATCCTATAGCAACTTGGTAATTAAAATTCTAATATACGAATTAAAAAAAACAAGGGACCACGTTACTGAAATATTAAAATACGGCTGCAGTGAGTCTCCTATTGTTTCCTTTTACAGAGCTGTGGTTTTCTCACACACCTTTGTTTGAGGCCTTGATTCAGACATACTCACTGCAGTTAATAAGTCCCATGTGTCTACTCACCGGTTAGATGATGCATGTGATGATTCTTTTGTGATGTGGAGAAATAAAAGAGAGTGTCTTCAAATTAGGTGAGGTGTTTAAATGGCATCTCATCAAGAGCAAAGGTAAACAAAACACGGGAAAGGTACTTTCAGAGCTCCCGTTTTGTTTCCCTAGTGATTAAAAACTAAATAAAGGCCAAATAGAAAAGAAAACTTAAGAGGCAATGCTGCCGAAGTGAGCCATCGACCTGAACTTAAGGGTTGATTTATTTCCTTGAACACTCTGAAAAAATGGCCACTTGTCGCTTTCTGTTATTAATAAAGAGGTCACTTGATCATTAGGCCTCTGAATCTGCATTTAATGGGTAAAGCAGATGGTTATAATTTCTGACTTCGTGTGGCCACCTTATTAATAAAAAGGAACTGATGGAAAGGAAAAGGCTTCTTCATTTTTTAACTCCAGAAGCATAACATAAATGTTTTCCAGCCTTTCTTTGTGTGGAGAGCAGACCAAGTGACTGCAGTAAGATCCTGTTACACATTTGCAAAAAGACGTTTGCAGAGTGGAGGTAACTCCTTTTGAATCCTTCTTTTGTTAGACTTTAAAGGGACATTATAACTATATGCGCCCTTCCATGGAGAAGGTATTTCGAAGGAAGCTTCAGGATTATATTTAAAAGTAAATTAATATTTTAATAGCATGAAGAAGCAGCTAAAAAACGCCTACTTCATTTCAGATAATGGAGGCCTTATACTTTCTAAAATTACTCTTTTTTGCTTAAACTATTTTAAACTGCTTTTTGGATTTAATTGGTAGGCTTGGACGAATGTATCATGTATCTTATTTTGGTTCTTTTTAAATTCACTTGGAATTTTTGTGAAAAATCAATAATGGGAAAAATCTACCCCAAAATGATAGATTTCTGCTTGATTTCACCAGGCCTGTATATTTCCCTGTAATGGTCAGGGATTTGAAATCACCGTTTTCACCCTGGCAATTTTTTGTTACAACATGCTGCATTCTAGCATTTCGAGGACTGTTTGGGAATAACCCATGTTTGTGAAGACAGAATGATTTAGAATCCTAGTGCACCCAGTAACAAAGAGTAAATGGGACAAAAAAATGCTGGGAATTCTTTACATAAGGCTCAGAATAACTCTTTAATTGACTTAGTTACCTTAAGACTTGCTTGTATTTCAGGTTATTGGCAATGTCCTGGGGTCTGTTATGGCAACAAACTCCTGCTCTGTTGGGTGATAAGAATGGGATGCGTGTCCTGTGCCTGACTCTGAAATAAAGAAAAAACACTGAATTTTAGGGATAGAAAAGTCTTTAAAGGTTATTTTATGTGTTTTCAATCTTTTTTTTTTTTTAATTAATGATGCCTTTGAGAAAGAGTTGTCCATGGATCCATGTTTAGAAATAGTTTGAATTTCAAATTATTAATAATGATTGTTTTTCCCATTTTTATTAATCAAAGTCATGTATAACAATCCATTCATTTGTTCATTTTTGTTCATTGATGTCTTCATTTCTTCATTCAGTATTTAGTCTGTATTTACATTTTGCCAGGCACTGTGCTGAGCACAGAGTTACCAAGGAGTTTGTCATGGCCATTAGGTGCGGTAAAAATGCCAAAAACAATGGATGGATCTTTGTTATTCCCACCGTTTCAGATTCCTGGGTATTCAGACCAATCCATGGCCAAGCCATCATGCTTTTTTTTAAAAATAAACTTTGAAATATTTTAAGTATACAGAAAAACAAATAAAAATGATGAAACTATTTTCAGGTACAAATCTTTTATCATATTCATTTCAGATTTTTTAAAAGAAATAAAATATTATAGATACACCTAAAGTCCCTTGTGTACCCTTCCTAAATCCTATTTCTTGTCTTCTCCAAAGATAATCTCTCAGCTAAATTTGATGTCTTTTTATTCTCATGCATGTTTTTTACTTTTGCTGTATATGTATAAATCCACTAACATTACATGGTGTTGCTTTGCCTATTTTTAAACTTCATGTAAACGGTACCTTACTGTCCTTGTCCTTCCACATCTTGTTCTTCTTGCTCAAAGCTATGTTTTTCGCATATAACGTTGTTAATTTAGGGGCTGCGTATGGTGTTCTAGGAAGTTATCCTAGCTGCTGTGTAGTAACTATTCTATTGTTTTCATATGACCATTTCACAGTTCATGTACCCATTCTCCTGTTTTGATCTTATTATGTATTATAAACAATGCAGCCATGGAAAGTTTTGGCCTATCTTTTCATGAACAGGTGGGAAAATTTCTCTAGGCTATACACCTAGGAATAGAATAGCATGCCTGTCTTCAGCTACCTAGATGCTGCTGAATTGCTCTCCCAGGGCCTTGTGCCAGTGTGAACTCCTTCCTGCGGTATATGAGTTCCTGTTGTTTTTCTCTCTTTCCAACTCTTGGTATTGAAAGTATTTTTAGTTTTTGCTTATTCAATGGGTATGAAATCAACTGTCATAGTTCAGACGTATAAGGACACGTCAAAAGTTGAGTAAAGATGTTAAAGCGAAGACTGGAGATTTTTTCATTTTCCTCCTGTTCTAGCTCTAGTGAGGGCAGATTTGAGTTTCTCATTGGGTAGAATCATCCTCATTGAGGCCTACTTTGGCCTTAATTAGTTTGCTATGCATCCGTTATACACAGACCCATTATGTCCCTTTCTAAGGAAAGTGAAGACACAAAGTCCAAACTCAAGACCTATGTTGGGGGACGGTGGCAGGAGACACTGCGGCCCTATTTGCAGTGGGTTCGTTGTACTGTCCAGGGAGGCGGGGACGCGGGTCTCTCTTCTAGCAGAGATTGCTGCCTGCTTGTCTCTTTGGGCTTTAGTGTCTATAAATTGAAAGGTTGTATTAGTCATTCCTTCTTCCAATGCTGATTTTCTTTTCCCATTTCAAAATTCCATGTTTCTAAATGGCAATATGCCTTGGTACTTTAAAGTATTTTTGAATCATTAATACTCACTTTGTCTTGAGAACAGAGGAGCTTAATGCAGAAGCCACCACTGAGCAAAGAGCAGTTAAAAATACTAAAAAGTCACCTTTGGAATGGCAATATAAGTTAAAATTATGTAGGAAAAGACCACCATCACTCAAGCATAAAGACGGTAGGGAAGAATAATAACAAGGTATAGACTGTGAGTGATTATTCCCCATTTTTCTGTTTTCTAAGTTTTCCTTAATGGTCATGGAGTAATATTCTCCGAATAAAATAATAAGCATATGCTAACAATTATAAGCTCATTTGGTAGGAAAAAAAGAATGTGATTTATACAAAACATATGCTGGGCAAACGGGAGAACACCTGTATATGAAAAATGATTTGTAATAATTTCTTGGATAATCCCTTTAATCCTTCCCTGGGTTAAGGTTGGTGGATGATAAGTGTTTTTCTTTAGGTGTTGCCGTCAGAAAGATCCAGGGAAGATGAAAGACAACTAGACTAGCCTCTTGTATAAAAGTAGTGAAAAAGCAGAGAGTAGAACAACTCGAGCTTCTCTCGCTAGGTTTTAAGACCAAAAGAGAAGGCGGGAAGCATAACTAGAGAGATTTTAACAGTTAGGTCATGTAGATGATCCTATTCCAAAGGTGTCTGACAAATCCACACTGTCAGAGGTAATATTAATAATAAGAGTGGAAGTAATCATAATGCCTATCACACATTGAGCATCAAATATGTACATTTCCTCTCAATTCTGGGGCAGCCGTGGGATGTGGGAATAACTGTTCTGGTTGAGGCCGGGCACGGTGGCTCATGCCTGTAATCCTAGCACTCTGGGAGGCCGAGGCGGGCAGATCGTTCTGAGGTCAGGAGTTCGAGACCAGCCTGAGCAAGAGCGAGACCCCGTCTCTACCAAAAATAGAAAGAAATTAATTGGACAGCTAAAAATATATATAGAAAAAAGCAGCCAGGCATGGTGGCGCATGTCTGTAGTCCCAGCGACTCGGGAGGCTGAGACAGTAGGATTGCTTGAGCCCAGGAGTTTGAGGTTGCTGTGAGCTAGGCTGACGCCACGGCACTCGCCCCAGGCAAGAGAGTGAGACTCTGTCTCAAAAAAAAAAAACAAAACAAAACTGTTCTGGTTGACAGCTGAGAGCTCAGATAAAGAAACTTGCCCGGTGTGCAGAGCTCCTCAGTGGTGCTGCCTGGACTTACCCGCCGTCTGTTTCACTCTGCTGGGGCACACGTGTGTGCGCACCCTTGCCCCTGCAAACTCTTTCTTCTACAGAGCTGAAGGCTGCCCCCCGCAACTTTTCCACACATTTGTTCTCGTTCTGCCCCCCTGGACACTCAGCATCATAAGTCTGTTCCCTCTTTCCCATGACAGCCCTTCAGATCATTGAAGAGAGCTATCGTGTCCGATTGTCTGCTTCTCCCCCTCAGTCTGTCGCTTCTGAAAAGCTTGGAGAGGTGTTTGTATTCACAGATGCCTTGGGAAATTTCATGGTTTTTAGACTTATGCTGAGTTTGTCCAGATGTGCCAATATTTGTCTTATATGATATAAATTAATTGTCCAGAAGAGGAAGAAACCTTTGTAGGCACTTACTCACTAATGCAAACCAGTTCCTTTGGGTATTGATGGAAGGAAAAAAAATTCAAAAATGAACCAGATCGTTTTCACAGGGAGAGTGTAGTTGTTGAATTCACATTCTACTTTTAGGACAAATCTGTAGCATGACAGTTCAGTATTACCACATACATTAACCACGGGAAACCCTGGGTGACATTTGTAACAGAGCCCAGCTTTTACGAAAGGACTTTACACAGATGGAGAAAGTGTGATACTCTTACATTTTATGACCAAGTTCTGTGGCCCAGCGTTTACAGTATAAGGTGACAAATAACTTAGCTCCACTCAGACTTAGAAGAGTAACTATTATGATTATTATGAGTAAGGTTTAAATTTATGGAAAGGTACAAACTCTTAAGGAGAGGAATTCTAAGAATAAGATGTCGTAACATTGTCAGTACCTGGAATGTATTATATAATATATATATCTGAGTTCTCTTCAAGAACCAGAGTGAAAAAGATGTCTAGTGTAATTGAACCTCAAGATATTAACAATACTAACAAC
>RJWJ010036695.1:0-15931 GCA_004363605.1 Indri indri | reverse complement strand
CACCATGCCCGGCTAATTTTTTTCTATATATTTTTAGTTGTCCAGATAATTTCTATTTTTCTTTTTTAGTAGAGACGGGGGTCTCGCTCTTACTCAGGCTGGTCTCGAACTCCTGAGCTCAAACAATCCACCCGCCTCTGCCTCCCAGAGTGCTAGGATTACAGGCGTGAGCCACCGCGCCCAGCCGCGTATCATCATTTAAAGATTATTTTAAAATTTGGTAAAAACATATATCTATTTTAAAGTTGAATGATTTTTAATGATTTTTAATGATCATTTATTTATTCTTTAGTAAATTGCCTATCATCCTATTGGAATATGGTGATCTTGTACTGATTCAAAATAACTCTTTCATAAAGTGAGGATATTGACTCTTTTTTACTTTTATTAGAAGCATAGCTTGGTGTTTTAGAGTACTGTCTTTGGAATCATTCAACCTTGATTTCCAAGCTCAGCTCTGTGATTTACAAGCTGTGTGATCGTGTATACGTTACTTTACCTTCCAAGCTTCTGTTTCCTAAATTACGAAGTGGGATAATAAAAGGTAGATTTACCATAAAGCTAATAAAGGGCCCTAGAATTATACTCATATAGTTACACATTTTTTTTAAATTTGCAAAAGTGAGACATTTTTAGCCACATTCAGTTAAGACCACTATCTCTTTCCATCATAATTTCCCTTTTATCACTCTTCCCCTCCACCACACATTCCTTCTATTATATTTCCCCTTATAACAGATCACATTGCAGTAGCTGCAGGCATTTTGGGATCCAGCTAAGAGGAAATTGAGTTAGGGGTACATTTAGTTTGGATTTAGTAGGATATTTTTATATGGTTCACCACCACTTTCATGTATAGCTAGCCTTACTAGTGGAGGAAAGGTTTCCATTGTGCCAACCTACTGGTGTTCTAACACTAAGATGGATGGGTAGAGTTTCCAATGCACCTTAAGTATATTCTCTGATGCTTAGCACCAGAAGTGTGTGGCTAATGAGGAAGCACCAAGGCTGGAAATGTATGAAACCAGAAATTAGTTTGTGGAAAACTGTCCAAGTCTTACAGCTTACACATGAAAGAAACTTAATAGAGGTTTTCCCAAAATTGACAATAGTCCTAAAAATTCACATGACATTATCAATAATGAATTGAGAGTCTGAAAGAAATTCTTTTACATTATCGATAATAAAAAATAGAATTGCTGTTTGAGTGAAGAAGTAATCAAAGAATATGTGGCCAAAATATGTATGGGGAAAAGTATTAAAAAAGTGTCAGACAGTTACTTAATTAAAATGCATTTTCCAAATTTTATGTTATTTGTGCAATATATTAGCCTTTTTGAAGTTTGTATTGTGCTGTTATTTTCTCATCCTAACTTAATATTCACTTTCATAATTTTATATTTGTAGCAGTGTATTTTTTTTCTTAAAGAAGACACTCAGAGTTGTGATAGCTTACATCCTTCAAAAAATCTAGATCCTTGTAGGCCTGCACATATACATTGGGTAAGGTAAAGATGAAATTTTACCTTTTGCCACATATTTAATGAATTTTTACAACACCATTTACTGACTATCACTGCTCACTGATTTATAATAATTTATTATTTGTTGATTGGTCCAGACATCAGGAACTGTCCTTGACTTATTTTGGAAGTTGAACTCTCTGTGTATTTTTAGTGCCAGTAGCACAAGGCTTTAATAACAATATATTAATGATATGCTTTACTATTCCTCAGGATAAGTCCTTGCATTCATGACTACTTGATTTTTACTAAATTAAATGTCTATTCTTTCTAATTTGTTATTCTGAATTAATTCTAATATTGTTTTGTTTTTTCTTCTCAGTTTCTTTCAAAACTTTCATGAGTATTTTGATTGGTATTGCAAGAAACTTTTATAGTGATTAGCTTACATTGATGTTTTTACAATATTGTCTTTCCATTCAGGAACATAATGTAGCTCCATAATCCAAGTCTTCTTCTGTAGTGCTTAGTATTATTTTGTAGTTTCTTCAAAGTATTTTTTTTAAATAAAAAAGCTATCTTTCCTAGAAATATTTGGATTACCTCAGAGTTAATTCAGTAAGATCCAGTTGGACAGTTGTCTGGTTTATTTGGGGATTTGTCATTTTCTACAGTAAATTATGATCCAAAAATGACTTTTTAGGTCTAAAAATATCTTGCCAGTTATTCAAATTTATCAAGTGTGTTTCATTTCATAAATTCATTTTTTGCAATTATTTTCAATATTAGTTGAACACATTTAACGGTGGTATTGAGAATCTCGAAAACATCTTCATTTGAGTAACATAATGATGAATATTCTGGCTTTGGGATTATTCTCAAGGGCCTCTCAGAACACCTAAGTTTTATAACATGTGTGAGATAACTTCATGTTCTAAGTCTTTTGTATCTTTTAAACAAACTTGTGATTAATTTATAGACTATAGGTATTAATGAGAAATGAAAGAAATCAAATACATACTAAATCTCTGTGCAATCAATGGTCATGTGATGACTATGAGATTGAGTTGCTCACTGGCTGTTTTCATTGGTCATACTAATCATAGCACGAGGTCCTCATTACTGGAATATCTGGGCTAATCAATACCGTGGCTCTATCTTATCACACAGAATGACATAACTAATAGGTAAATTATTAAAACTTTCTAAAGAAAACAGGAGTAAATTGTTGACATTTAGAATACTTAACAACTCATCTAAAATGTTATATGCCTGTTGTTTCCATATTTCAATATTATTGGAAGAGTGATGAAAAAATTCTGAACCATTAATTTCTATTTCTGGGAAAATGTTAAGGAAATATAATCAACAAACCAATTAATTACCACCTAAAATGAAGTAGATAATGAAATACAGGAAACTAACCCCAAATATTTTTTAAATGTATCTATTTAAAAGCCACAAAAAAGGGAAAACAATATAATGAACCATATTATGCTCTAAGGTCAATGGTTTCTTCACCTAAAAATGAAGACAATGACTTACATTGTTATGATTCTTTTCTTGAAGGACCACTTGATTTTTTTAAAAAAGTAATTTTACAAGACTGCTTAAATTCTGTTGTGAACTGATGGCTGATTTTACAGGTAAAGGAAACGTTGTAGATCTAATATATTATGTCATAGATAGGCTTTTGATTCTATTTAAGATGATATATATGTATCCATGTATCCATTACCTGAGCAGGCATAAGAGACCATATGTACATATTAAGGTGGGTAGATATCACTAGTGAATATGCAAATAATTGATATCAATGGGTTATGTTAACCTGGAATAGCATAACAATTGATTTTCCATCACAATTATTTCTGCATTTACTAGGATTTAATAGTCCAATCAATAACCTGAATGACCATCTTCATTAGGTGTGCAAATGATGCCATACTAGTTAGTAGAATGAGTATTAAAATTCAGTACAACTAAAGCAAGCTTCAGAGCTATAAGAAATACACATTTAATAAGAGGAAATACACTTACAGAAAGATAAAATATATAAGCAGAATGTAGAGAATTACATATATATTTCTAATATTAGACATATCTGAGAGTCAGCACTCAGTGTGGAGCACAAAATGAACAAATATGAAGCAAATATCACTCTATGTTAAAGAAAGCATTTAGCCCCCTCAAACTATAGTACACAAAATACTAAGTTTTAATGCAAAATAAATTAAGCACAGTCTTGTGGTCTATAAAAAAATCATTATCAATTAATTTACCTGTTTTCAAGTCTGCCTTTACATTTTTGAATAGTTTCAGTAGTTTTTTTGATATTAAATATTTTGGGCAAACATGAAAGTATAGATAATTGTATAATTAATACCTGTAAATTCACCATTCAGCATAATTAATAACTCACAGAAAATTTAATTTTTTTTCAGCGTGGGGTCAGCTATTTATATTTCCCCTTGGCTTGTGTCACTATTGTTTCTCTTAAACTGGAAGCTCTCAGGCCAGGGAGTAAGTCAATCAATTCACAGCTTTTTAACAAAAAACTCAACTGTATGCATATGTAATGTTTTGTGAGATAATAATCCTTGCAAAACCTTAGGGCACCATACTCAAGCTTTCTCTCTCTCTGTTGATTACTGAAAAATCAATTATGTCTCCAAAGAAAATCTTAACAAGACAGATATAAGACCTATGAGAAATAACTACAGAAATTCAAATTTTATAGTTTAGAAAAAAATCTGAGGGATCACTTATAAATAGACTACAATAAAATTATAATAGTAAGTATAGGTAATATGCAATGTTAAATAAATTAAAGTTATTTTAATAAATACAGATAACTAAGAGTTACCTGAGAGGTGTTTGGTAAAAATCCTACTAAACTATTAAGTTCTATGCATTATGTTAATTGCTTTTATATGAACTACCTTAATTCATCTTAATTATCTTAATTAATATTATTCACAACAACCCTTGGAAAAGGTATTATAATATCAGTCTCTTTTTGCAAATGTGAAAACTGAGGTTGGAAAGAATGGTTAAATTTTGTAAGACCAAACGTTAATAAAGAAGAGGGCTAGGATTTTATTCATGAGTAATTTAATACTCATTCATGAGTAATTTAATACTCATTCGACTCACACTCCTAATTCTACTCACACTCCTAATTATCCAAAACATGCCAAAAATTATTAGAAACCTTGATGGTACACATGCATCACATGTATACACATGCATACACATACACATGATACATATGATGTGTATCATAATTAATAAAATGTGCCTATATAGATATTACTAAACAATCAAATGCTTCTTCAATTGCTTCTTTCTTTTTGCCCCTTTGACATTTCTCTGTTTACATTGCCAAAGAATTTGGTCATGCACCATGGGTTGCATCTATGCTTTTTTGAGGAAAAAAATCAAACCATAAGCCACATTAATTCATACTATCACAAAAATAAGCATTATTTTAAAAAATAATTTTCTAAAGAGTAAAAAACTTTAAATAGTAAAACAACAGGGACAAGAAAGAGGAGAGAAACTATGATGGATTAAGTTTTGGGTAGAGGTCTATTTTCAATGGTGAGGCCATCACTTATATTGGATCATTCAGACATTGATGCATATGAGTTAGAAGAACCAACCAAAGCAGTTGAAGTATTAGAATTGGACTGTGTATGAAAGCTAATAATGATGGGGAACTTAGGGACCACTGAAGAGATAATTTAGATATTCTGGTGGAATTAAAGAGCAAAGATGTGTAGTCAGACATGTGTTCAGAGAAAGAGAGGCAATAAAGACAGAATAGTATATATTAAAGGACCCCAAAGTAGTTGAGACCCAAAGGTAAATTAAAGTATGGGCAACTGGAGCATGCCCATGGCCAGTGTCTTTGACAAGCTTCTGTCAAATAAGAAATATTTAGCCCATCCCAGTGCCAGCCTGGCCCTAATGACCCCAAGGCTCTAGGATCATTCCAGCACAAAGACATACCCTATGGCCCCACACTAAGCCAACAGCTAGGGACACAGAACCCAAGCACAATTTTGTGGACTCAAGTTCCAGGTCCACCCCAGTGCTAGGCTTGTCCATGTGGACTCAAGCTCAAGGCTCACCTCAGTGCTAGGTTAGTCACTGTGAACCCAGGCTTCAGGCTAGCCTCTGTGGACTAAATCAATAGTCTCACCTATCTGCTGACTCAGGCACCAGATCAGCCTGCCTGAGAATTCCAGCAGCAAGCCTGCCCCTGTGCCCTCTCAGATGGTCCACCCATCCGACCAGAATTTTTGGACAGGCTGATTGGTGAAGAGCTCTTCCTGCTAAAGCTAGTCTATAGAGACTGGAATTGGCACCTACTTTTTCAAATGCACAGACACTAACATATAGTTATAAGGATCACAAATAATCAGGGAAACATGACACCAGCAAAGGAACACAAAACACCAGTAACCAACCTTAAAAAATGGAGATGTATGAAAAGCCTGACAAAGAATTCAAAATAATCATCTTCAAGAAGCTCAGTAAGCTACAAGAGAACACAGATAAATTGAAGAAAATCAAGAAAACAATATATGAGAAAATGAGAATATTAACAAAGAGATAGAAACCATAAGAAGGGAACAAACAAAAATCATATAGCTGAAGAACACAATGACTGAACTGAAAAATTTCGTAGAAAACTTCAATAGCACACATAATCAAGCAGAAGAAATCAGTGAGCTTGAAGACTGATCATTTGAAATAACAATCAGAGAGACAAAAAAAAAAAAAAACAGAATGAGAAATCATGAAGAAACCTATGAGACTTATGGGATACCATCAAGTTAACCAAAGTACAAATATAGAGGTCGCAGAAAAGGCAGAAAAAGAGAAAGGAGAAGAGAAAGTATTTAAAACAATAATGACAGAAATCTTCCTAAATCTAGAGAGGGAACTGAACATCTAAACTCATGAATCCCAAAGAATTCCAAATAGATCAAATATAAAGATATCTTTAACAAGACACATTATAATCAAATTGTCACAAGTCAAAGATAAACTTTTGAAAGCAGCAAGAGAAAAGCAATTAGTCACATACAAGAAATCCCTATGAAATTATTATCAAATTTTACAGCAGAAACTTTGTAGGCTGGGAGAGAGTAATGTGATACACTCAAGGTTTTAAAAGATAAAAAGTTTTCCAACTAAGAATACTGTAACTGGCAAAGCTATCCTTTAGAAATGAAGAAGAGATAAAGACTTCCATACACAAAGAAATTTGCGGGAGTTTATCACCACTAGATCTACCTTACAAGAAATGCATATGGGAGTTCTTCAAGTTGAAATGAAAGGACACTAACTAATAACATGAAAACATATAAAAGTGCAAAACTTTCTGTAAAGGTAAGAATATAGTCAAATTCTGTAAAGGTAAGAAGATAGTAAAAATTCAGAATACTCTAATACTGAAAAGGGGGGGGTATATCACTTTTAACTCTACTGTAAATTAAAAGACAGATGTATTAAAAATAACTATAGCCACAATAATTTGTTAATAAATGTACAATATAAAAAGATGGGAATTGTGACATCAATAACATGAAATGTGGGGAGAATTGTTAAAGTGTTGAAATTTTTAGGTGTTCAATGTTAAATTGTCAGCTTTAAATAAACTGTTAAAACTAGAAACAAGTTCTATGTAAGCCTAATGGTAACCACAAAGAAAAAATCTGTAGTAGATACACTAAAGATAAAGAGAAAGGAATCAAACATATCATTATAAAAATCATCAAGTCACAAATGAAGACAGCAAGAGTGGATGAAGGAAAGAAAATATAAAACAGTCATAAAACAATTAACAAAATGGTAATAGTAAGTCCTTACCTATCAATAATTAATTGTAAATGGATTCAATTCTCCAATTAAAAGTGGTTGAATAGATTTTTTTTTTCAAAGATACGATTGCATGCTGTGTACAAGAGACTCATTTTAGATTAAGGTCATGCAGGTTGAAAGTGAAGAGCTGGAAGAAGATATTACCTGCAAATAGTAACCGAATAAGAGCAGAGTGGCTGTACTTAGACAAAATAGACTTTAAGTCAAAAACTGTAAAAGAAGGTAAAGAGGATACTTATATAATAATAAAGGGATTAATTCATCAATAAAATATAGAATTATAAATATGTATGCATTCAACATCTTATCACCTAAATATAAAAGACAAAAGTTTACAGAATTGAAGAGGAAATAGATAGCAATACAATAATATTAGGGGCCATCAATATGCCACTTTCAACAATGACTATATCATTCCAACCAAAGATCAGCAAGGAAAAGACAAATACTGCATGATATTACTATATGTGGAATGTAAGCAATTTAACCTTGTAGAAACAGAAAGTAAAATGGTGGTTACTAAGGGCTAGGGGGTGGTGAGAGAAATGAGAAGATGTTGGTAAAAGGGTATAAACATTCCATTATATAGGATGAGTAAGTTCTGTAGATCTAATGTATAGCATTGAGACTATACTTAATACCATATTGTATATTTAAAATTTGCTAAGAGAATAGATCTTAAATGTTTTCATCACAAAAAGGCAACTATGTGAGTTAATGGATATGTCAGCTAGTTTGATAGTAATAATCATTTCACAATGTACACATATATCTGAACATCATGTTGCATACCTTAAATATATATAATATGTATTTATCAGCTATACCTTAATAAAAGCTAGGAAATGACAGAAAAAAAGGCAAGGCATTTTTCATGCAATTGTCATGCTTGCCATCACTACTCCCCAAACTGCCTGCTTGTCTTCGGTTTTTAAGGGTACCATGAGTGACATCTGATCCTAGGAATCTCAGGGACTCTCTGGATAGCTTCAAGGACCTGTGAAAATTGTAATCTTTCTCGCATGCATGTCAATGGACCACTAGAGAAACTCTTGTTTCTCTCTCTCTAGCTCTGAGAGCCTATATTTCCCTTATTCAGTCCAGCCCACCACTCTGCTGAAGTAGCAACCAAATGACAGGTAATACATAAACTCTTGGCTGGATAAATAGACAGATAATCCTTAGAACATGTTCTGTTCCAGTGATTTCATTTCCCTCAGATGGAATGATACCTGGAGATTTAATCATTTCCACTGGTGATTGGATGCACAAAAATATAAGACAGGCAAGAAGAGTGTTGCTGCATATAAGAAATGTTCACACATCAAATCTCTCTCTAAATGGAGATTTTAGTCAGTGTTTCTAAAAAATGAGAAAACTTGAACTCATAGAAATTTTTTAAAATGTTAATCCAAAGCACGAGGAATTAGAGTAATTTATTCTTGTTTTACTTTTATTAACACATTTGTTCCTAAAGATAAAATGCAATATTGCCATTTTAAAAGTTCAGGGATACAGAATTATGCTTTGTGTTGAGAACATGGTAGGTACTCATAACTTGTTCTCAATGCCAGAGCCTTAGGGATTCTTGACCATCAATCCATCCATGCATGATTTACTGAATTTGTACTCTGCACTGAGAAAGGTCAGAAAATAAAATATACCTCTAGGTCACTTTGTTTGTTTTGATCCAAATTAACTTTTAAAAATATCATGAGATCAGAGAGCTCTCCAGCTAGAATATTCCCCTTGGAGATGTTATTGCCCATAATTCTGAATATTCTCAAACATACAGTCAGTCTGAGAAGTGGTAAGATAAAGTTCTATAATATAATTTTACAAGAGTATGTAGATTCTGTGTAAATCCTTATATATGAAGATTATAGCCATTAGTGACATTATCTTTCAATTTCATAAATAGATTTTATAATAATTCTGGTATGTCTTTGCCATATTAATTCATTGATCTGTGTCCTCATTTAATTTTTTATTCATCCATGCAAAAATGTCTTTATTCTAACTGATTAAATTTAGAGAAAAGGGAAAAGTTTTGAGAATGAGCCCCAGACTTTTAGTTTTATGTCACTGAATGGATCTTGTTGCTTTTAATTAGAATGGGAAGCACAGGTGGATGAGCAGGCTTAGGACTGATTTTTATACTTAGCCTCTATGCTTTCTTAGTGAATGGCTCAATCCCAAATCACACATGCATGTTTTATACTCTTTTTTCCTTTCTTTCTTTTTTTTTATTTCAGCATACTACGAGGGTACAAATGTTTAGGTTACGTATATTACCTTTGCCCCACCCGAGTCAGAGCGCCAAGTGTGTCCATCCCCCAGACAAAGCACACTGCACCCATTAGGTGTATATATATCCATCTCCTCCTCCCCGCTCCCACCTGCCCAACATGAGATGAATGTTACTACTATATGTGCACATAAGTGTTGATCAGTTAATACCAATTTGACGGTAAGTACGTGTGGTGCTTATTTTTCCATTCTTGGGATACTTCACTTAGTAGAATCAGCTCCAGCTCTATCCAGGATAATACAAGAAGTGCTAGATCACCATTGTTTTTTTGTGGCTGAGTATTACCCCATGGTATACATATACCACATTTTATTAATCCACTCATGTATTGATGGGCACTTGGGTTGTTTCCACATCTTTGAATTGTGAATTGTGCTGCTATAAAAACTCTAGTGCAGATGACTTTTTTATAGAATGTCTTTTTTTCTTTGGGGTAGATGCCCAGTAATGGGATTGCTGGATGAAATAGTAGTCCTACTTGTAGCCCTTTGAGGTATCTTCATATTACTTTCTTCAGAGATTGTACTAGTTTGCAGTCCTACCAGCAGTGTATGAGTGTTCCTATCTTTCTACATCCATGCCAACATTTATTGCTTTGAGACTTTTTGACAAAGGACATTCTCACTAGGGATAAGCGATATCTCATTGTGGTTTTGATTTGCATTTCCCTGATGATTAGAGATGTTGAGCATTTTTTCAGATGTTTGTTGGCCATTAGTCTATCTTCTTCTGAAAAGTTTCTGTTTATGTCCTTTGCCCACTTTTTGATAGGGTTGTTTGATTTTTTCTTGCTGATTTTCCTGAGATCTGTATAGATTCTGGTTATTAGCCTTTTATCAGGTGTGTAACGTGAATATAGTCTCCCATCCTGTGGGTTGTCTGTTTGCTCTCATAGTAGTTTCCTTGGCTGTGCAAAAGCTTTTTAATTTGATCAGGTCCCATTTATTTATTTTTGTTGTTGCTATGATTGCCTTTGGGTCTTCCTCATAAATTCTTTCCCTAGGCCAATATCTATAAAAGTTTTCCCAACATTTTCTTCTAGAATTCTTATAGTTTCATGCCTAAGGTTTAAGTCTGTTATCCACCGTGCATTGATCTTTGTGAGAGGTGGAAGGTGAGGATCTTGTTTCGGTCTTCTTCATGTGACTATCCAATTTTCCTAGCACCATTTATTGAATAAGGATCCTTTTCCCCAGTGTATGTTTTTGTCTGCTTTGTCAAAGATTAGATGGCTATATGAGGATGGTTTTATATCTGAGTTCTCAGTTCATTCCATTGGTCTGTCTCTGTTCTTGTGCCAGTACCATGCTGTATTATTTACTATAGCCTTGTAGTATAGCTTGAAGTCTGGTAAATTGATGCCTCCCAATTTGTTCTTTTTGCTTTAGATTGCTTTTGCTATACAGGGTCTTCTCTGGTTCCATAGAAAACGTAGGATTATTTTTTCTAGATCTGCAAAAAATGATGTTGGTATTTTAATAGGGATCGCATTGAATCTGTAGATCACTTCAGGTAGTATAGACATTACCTAAAAATGATATAAGCCATATATGACAAACCCATAGCCAACATCATACTGAATAGGGAAAAACTGAAAGTCTTCCCACTTAGAATTGGAACCAGACAAGGTTGTCCTCTATCACTGCTTCTGTTCAACACAGTGCTGGAAGTCCCAGCCAGAGCAATCAGACAAGAGAAGGAAATCAAGTGCATCCAAATGAGGGCAGAAGAGGTCAAACTATCACTCTTTGCTGATGATAAGATCTTATACCTAGAAAACCCCAAAGATTCTGCCATAGATTACTGGAATTGATAAGAAAAATTCACCAAAGTCTCAGGTTACAAAATCAATGTACAAAAATCAGTAGCATTCTTATATGCCAACAACGGTCAAACTGAGAATGAAACCAAAGACTCAATACCCTTCACAATGGCAACAAAGAAAATGAAATACCTAGGAACATATTTAACTAAGGAGTTAAAAGATCTTTACAGGGAGGACCATGAAACACTGAGGAAGGAAATAGGAGAGGACATAAACAGGTGGAAAACCATACCATGCTCATGAGTCAGTAGAATCAACATTGTTAAAATGTCTATACTACCCAAAGAGAACTAAAATCTTAACAATATCAAATCTTCCAACCCATGAAGGTGGTATGTCCTTCCATTTATTTAGGTCTTCCTTAAGTCTTCCTTAATTTTTAAAAATTATTTTCAACAGTAGCTTTTAGTATATAGGTCTTGTGTGTCTTTTGTCAGATTTATCCCTCTGAGACTTGATATTTTTGAAATTGGTATTTTATAATTTAATTTGTTCATTGCTGTTATTTAGAAATACAATTAAGTTTTGTATATTCATATTAAAAACTGCAACACTGCCGATCTCATTTATTTGTTCTAGTAGCATTTTTGTAGATTCTATTGGGTTTTCTACAAATAGGGTCATGTTCCCTGAAAATAAAGACTTATTTTTTTCCAAAATGGATGCCTTTTGTTATTATTATTATTACTTTCTTGTCTTATTGCACTGGCTAAAATGTACTGTATCATGGTGAATAGACATAGTGAGAGCACATATCTTTATCATTGATCTGATCTTAGGGGGAAAGCATTCCGTCTTTCATCATTAAATATGTTAACTGCAGGGGTTTTTTTGTAAATACTTTTTATCAGATGGAGGAAGTTTATTTCTCTTCCTAGTTTTCTGAGAGATTTTATCAGGACTGGTTGTTAGATTTTGTCAAATGCTTTTTCTGTATTTATTGAGATGACAATTTGGTTATTATTTTTAAGTGGATTAATATGATTAATTACATTGTTTATTTTTTTAATATTCTTTTGCATTCCCAGGATAAACCCCACTTGGTTATAATTATCTTTATATTGTTGGGTTTTGATTTGCTAAAATTGTATTTAAAAGTCTTACATCTATGATCATGAAGTATATTGATCTATTTCCATTCTATTTTGTAATATCTTTGAGTTGATTGGTATGAGGGTAATGCCAGCATTTAAAAAAATGAGTTGGGACTAGGCATAGTGGTTCATGCCTAACACTTTGGGAGGCCAAGATAGGGGGATCACTTGAGCCTATGAATTCAAGACCAGCCTCGCAACAGAGCAAGACCCCGTCTCTACAAAATATATAAAAATTAGTTGGGTTTGGTGGTGCATACCTGTAGTCTCAGTTACTCAGGAGGCTGAGGCAGCAGGATGGCTTGAGTCCAGGAGTTTGAGATTATAATGAGCTATGATGACATCGCTGTACTCTAACTTGGGCAACAGAGCAAGACTCTGTCTCAAAAAAAAGAAATATAAGTTGGAAATGTATCCCTCTCTTCAATTTTCTGGAAGATTTTATGTAGAGTTGTCAGATACTGTGAATTTTACCTTGTTGGATATACAAGCATACACACATAAATACACATATCATGCAACTTCCTTAATACTTGCTATCAGTATCCTCATTTTTATAGATGAGGAATGTGAATTACAGGGAGGTTAAGTAATTTGCCTAAAGCCATATGTTGATAAATGATGAATGCAGGATGTGAAAGAGGAGGACTAACTCCAGAATTCGTGCTCTTAACCATCACACTATACTCTCTCTCAATCACCACAATATTTCCTAGGTGTGTCTGACTCCAAAGGTTTCAAAGAAAGCACTGCTGTCTCTTGCAGAATGATGCAATGCTGTAATGATGGGCTGCAGAAATATTACTTTACTTCTTTTGACCGACTTCTCATCTCCTCCCTCATACTTTTCCTTCACCACACTAAAATTAGGGATATCACCTCTCAGGCTAACATAACACATCAGCTTGAACATAAACTAACTACTCTCTCACCTTGCTACATCTACCTCACAAATCATTGGCAGGAAGACACTGAGGTAATTAAGGGCTTTGCTTCCTATATATTTTTTCCATTTGACGAGATGCATTTTGGAAAGGGAAGCAGCTGTTGAGCTCAGCTTCTGCATTTTACTATTCTCACAGCTGAAGGCACTTGACTTCTACCTGTAGGCTCAGCCCTAACCTGGTCTTTAGAACTGGTTCTTGGAATAGCCGGAGCGAAACAGGAACTCAGTGTCATACCACTCATATTGTCACACAGATGAAGATTTCATAGTCCAGTTATGGCAACTGAGCTCCTACCATATTCCCACATCATTTCTTTACTTGGTTAGGATACTGTGGCCTTTCCTTAAATATATACCTGATTGTGCCAATCTCATTCCTCTTTTCCCAGACTCTCCAATTCTGGAATTAAAAATAAAAAAACCGTCTAGCATAGAATCAAACTGCCACATAGAAGGCATTAGATAGCACTATGAATGGGGTCCTGCCCATGGCCCGGTCCTTGTGTTGGTGTTTCTACCATCTGCTGATATGCTTCCAAATGCCAAATATTTACCTGCTGCTTGACACCCTGGCTTCATCTGCCCACGCCCCATGTAACTGCATGCCTGAATTAACACCGGGGTTTCATGCTGGGTTCTGTGAACACCATACCCTGCTACATGGCTGTATTTCTTTCATGTACTTGAACTAAGTCTTTCTCCCTTGCACTTGTCTGACCCAGTGGTTTCTGGTACTTTCAGGCCCTGGATTCTTCGTGGCCCAGTTCTCTTGTAATTAACCTAGCTATAGCAAGCCACGAACCGAATGACAAACACAAAGCAAAAATGGCACTTTAGAGTTTATCACCACCTAAGTGATTTAGAAGTTTTCTCTCTAAGCCCACCCACAAAAGTCATCATCCTATCTCTTCTTAAAGACCTCTGGGTTTGGAAAACTGACTGTCTAAGGAGCCACTCTCTACCAGCAAACTCCTTCTGACAATTCATCATTCCATTGAGCCTGATACTGCTTTCTTTTAGTTTTTACCCTTTATGAAAACTCCATCATTGGTCTTAAGGTATTGGTTTTAACAAAAATTTAAACTTACACAGTGTTTGCATGTTAATACAATTATAATGCAGAAGTCACGAGTAGAACTGGTAATTCAGACAACAGCATGCTGGGCTTTACTTTGGCAATAATGAGCTTGTGACCACAGACAAGTAGCTTAGCCCCATTTCTTTTCCTTGTAAGTTCAGAAGTCGAAATAGATTAGTGGTTCCAAAATTGTTCATTGGATTTCTTAAGATGTTTATAGACATTTTTTTAAAAAAAGTTCTCTTGCAAATAAGGTTAGAAAATTCTGGGTTAAATAAATTAAACAGGTTTCTTCAATGAAGGATTTCTCAAAACCTTTTATAATCTGATGTACTTTTAGAAGTCTTGAAGGAAATAGAATAGAAAATATTAAATATTTCACAAAATCTTGATAATAGTTTTTTTGTTTTCTTTTTTCTATTGACCATCTATTAACAGAGCACCATTGAACATTCCAGGAAGTGCTGGACCTACCTGATTTCTAAGGCTTAAATAATATGCGTCTATTAGTCAGGGTTCTCCAGAGAAATAGAACCAATATAAGATATATATATATATATATATATATATATATATATATATATATATAACATTTAATATAAGGTTTTTGCTCATGTTAATTATGGAGGTTGAAAAATCCCATGATCGGCTGTCAGCAAGCAGGAGACCCAGGGAAGCCAGGGGTATAGCTAGAAGGCCTATGAGCTGTAGAGCAGAAGGTATAGATTCCAGTGTGTGTTTGAAGGCCTGAGGACCAGGAGACCTTAGGGCAGGAGAAGAGGGATATCCCAGCTCAGCAGTCAGACAGTTAATTTAACCTTCCTCTGCCTTTTTGTTCTATTCAGGCCCTCGAAGCATTGAATTGTGCCCACCCTATTTTCTTTACTGAATCCACCAATTTAAATGCTAATCTCTTCTGGAAACATCCTCACAGACATACCTAGAAATAGTGTTTGACCAGCTATCTGGGTGTACGGTGGCCTAGTCATTATGACACGTAAAATTAACCATCACAATGTGATTCTATGATATAAATAAAAAATGCCTTTCAATAGAAAGTTAAAAACAGCCTTGAGGTATAAATTAGATTATATATAATATATGATCATATTTAGTCAAATTTATTCCTTAAAGTTAAAATATCAATTGATTCATAATACTTTTTAAATATCTCCATTAAATCATAGTGTAAAACTTACTTTTTTTAAGGAAGCCTTCCTTAATTAACACCTATATATTCAAATCGCTCCTAAACACTGTGCATTTTTCTGGTAAGAAATCAGTCTGCATTTGTTGGTTCATGTGTGCCCATGTTAACC
>RJWJ010036694.1:0-15933 GCA_004363605.1 Indri indri | reverse complement strand
AACTCCTAGAGACTCTTAACCACAATTTGCTAATGTTTTATGTCTGCTTCATTTGCTTTAACATTCTCTCAAATAAATACCTAATTTTCAAAATCGTTTGAGAGTACAGTATTTTTCTATCACTGTAACAAATTACCATAAACAAAGTGACTTAAAACAACACAAACCTATTATCTGCAGTTCAGAAGTCCAAAATGGGATTTCTGGGGCTAAAAATATGTCAGCAGGTTGTCTGGAGGGTCTCTGGGAGAATCGATTCCTTCCCTTTTCCAGCTCCCAGAGGCTGCCTCAATCCTATGGCTTCTCAAGGCTGCCTGTATTCACCGATGTCTATCTCAGAGTCAGCGTTTGCATAACTTTGAACCTGCTTCTATCTTTAATCTCCTTCTCCTTCTCTGACTCTCCTGCTTCCCTCTTCCACTTGTAAGAGCCTCGTGATGACATTGGGCCCACCATGATAATCCAGGATAATTTCCCCATCTCAACATCTCCAATCACGTCTACAAAAGCCCTTTTTGTCATGTAAGGAAACATGTTAGCAGGTTCCAAGATTCAGACATCATTTGGGGGCCATTATTCTGCCTACACAGAGTGAAATGGAGATACTGTACACTCGCATCTCTGCTGTCTCAGTGAGTACTTCCTAAGAATGATGACTTTCTCATACATAACTACAGCAAAATAGTCAAAATTAGAAAATCACCTAATCTGTACTCCATAATCTAATTTCATCAATTGTCTCAATAATGTTCTTCATGCGATACCAGGTAAAATCCAGAATCCTACGTAATATGTGTCATGTTTCTTTTGCCTTCTTTAATCTATGTCGGATCCTTAATTTTGCTTCTTTTTTGTTCTTTACTTTGACATTTTGAAGACTGCAGGCCTTTATTTCATAAAATGCTCCATTTGTATTTGTCTAATTTTTTTTTTTACAATTAGCTTCAGATAAAGAATTTTTGGCAGATGTGACGGTTAAATTTTATGTGTCAACTTGGCTAGGCTATGGTACACAGTTGTTAGGTCAAGCACTAATCTAGAGGTTGCTGTGGAAGTATGTTTTAGATGTGGTTAACATCCAGAATCAGTTGATTTTAAGTAAAAGTGAGTACCTCAACAATATGAATGAGCCTCATCCAATCAGTTGAAGGACTAAAAGTGAAACTCTTTGCCTGGAGAAGAGGAATTCAACCTCAAAACTGTAATGTAGGAATCCCACTGGAGTTTCCAGCCTGCTGGCTTGCCCTACAGACTTGTACTTGCCAGCCCCACAACCACATGAACCATTTCCCTAAAATAAATCTCTTTATATAACTACATCCTGTTGATCCTGTTTCTCTGGAGAATCCTGACTGATAGGGCAGAGAAGGTATGGCAGAGAAGTGACACTGGTCCTACTCCGTTCACCCTAATGGGAGACACATGATGTCAGTTCATCCCAGTGCTGAAGATGATGACATTGACTACTCAGTTAAAGTGGTATCCATTAGATTTCTCTACTGTGAAGGCACTATTTTTCACTTTGCAATTACTAAGTAATCTGTGGAGTCATTTTTCAGATTGTGTACTTTCCTCGCTAGTTTTGGCACCCATTGACTATATTCTATTCCATTTTTCCTTCTATGTTAGTTAAAATTTTACCGTTAGCAAGAGCTTTCCCTTCTCCCCCATAAGGTGATTTAATCATCCCTTGATATATGTGTAAATATATGCATCCTCATTTTATTCTATAGTATATTTAATGGTGTGTTGTAGCCAACTCACTTACACATAAAAACCAATTATAGACCAGCCTTCTTAAATCTGTGTTTAGTGCCATATAGGTATCTTAAAATTGTCCATAAAAGGAGTATTTATGCCATAGAAATCAGCAAATACTGCCAACCAGGGCTTTAAAAAAATTTTTTTCATTATAGAGAGCCAGTTTACTAGTGCACCATAGTCTATATAATCCATTCCTATTAATGTCTATTTTGATGATCAAATTGTGTGATATTTGACCAGTAGGAGACTCATCAAACTCTATCTTGTATCCTTTTGACATAGCTCCATTAGTCATCATTCTCTGAGCACTTCCTGATTTTCTGGCTTGATATGATATTCTAGGATCATCTTGCACTTTTCCTACCCCAGTCCTGAAATCATACTTTTACTCCAAGGAAATCTTTTTTCTTTTACTGGAGAATCATATTTAGAAGCTAAGATGAGTGCTAGGTCTTTGTCAGTCATATTAGTATGTCATTACTAATTCAGCAGAGAGAGTGCCTATGTAGATATACTTGTATCTATTTCTATATCTATATTAAAACCATAGATTTATTCTGATACCCACAAATAAAATCTAACACCACAGAATATAGTTTAGTCTTCCTCGTTTCTATATTTGCAAATTTCTTCTCCAACAATGAGAAACCTGTCTCTCATTATCCTCAATATAGTTAATAATTTTCCCAGGAATAGACTATACAGAAATATATATAAATTACAGAAAATAATTTTAGAATTGCTAGCTCCTCTGACTGTGCAAAGCAATCCTAGTAACTAAAAATTATTATCCATTTATAGTTATTTTTTAGGGAATGTTTATATAAAATAAAATGTACATTTTAAGTTCAAAATTTCATGAATTTAGACAAATGTATAAACTTATAACCCACACCTCTATAAAGGTAAAGAACATTTGCATCTCACAAGAACATTCCCTGTGTCCTTTTTCACTTAATCTCCACTTTCAGAAACAATATTTTTTTATCTTTTTCACATAATTTAGCTTTGCCTGCTATTGAACATCACATAAATGCAATCATAGATTAGGTAGTATTTTGTGTCCTGCTTTACTCAGCATAATATCTGTGACAGTCATCCTTTTTATTGTGTAAGTGATTTCTTGTTGTTGTTGAGAAATTCTTTGTATTAATATATCATATGCTGTTTATACACTTTCATGTTGATTGGAATTTGAGTACTTTCCAGTTTGGTGCTATTATGAATGAAGCTGCTATGAAAATTCTCATGCAAATATTTTTGTGGGCGTAAATTTCATTTATTCTGAGAAATTACCTAGAAGGCTAAGTTCCGGGTCACAGTTTTTGAATGGATTTAACTTTAGATGAGAAAAGTAGCTGTACCATATTTTCTCTGACCAATATAGAATAAAAGGGACTAGATGTACCTGCCCTTTGACACTAAAAAACAAGCTAAATTGGACAAAGTATGTGAAACAAGGGATTTAAACACTGGACAGCTGGCAGTATAGGACAGTGATACAAGAAAGAAAGAGAGAAGAAAAGAAAGAAAGAAAGAAAGAAAGAAAGAAAGAAAGAAAGAAAGAAAGAAAGAAAGAAAGAAAGAAAGGAAGGAAGGAAGGAAGGAAGAAAGAAGAAAAGGAAACAAAAAAGAAAAGAAAAGAAAAGGAAGGAAGGAAGGAAGGAAAAGAAAAAGAGAGAAAGAAAATCTCTGAAACTTCATCAAGGTGCTATCTGGAGGACAGATAACTAAAGACATCACTAAATCCTGATGCAGTAGGGAAGTGGCATAAGAGTGGAGCTGGGAGAATTCATCACCAGCAGACTGAGATGACAGCCTCCCTCAGTTGAGGAGAAGGAGGATACCAGGATATAAGACAAAGGTACTAAAGAGGAAGGGGCTGCACAGACAGAAACCTTCAAAGACCGGCAAGGAGGGCCTGAGAGTCTTTGCTGAGTACTGACCTACATACATGTGTAAGAAAACTATCTGAGGCTGAAGAAGAAGAAAAAAAAAAGAAAACACCAAAAGGAAGAAGGCTGAACAGCCTCTGCAGCTCACACAGAAATGTGAAGACTTATGTTCCCACCAGCCAGATCACGAAGTCCTCATCGTACATGGGTGTCAGGTAGAATTCTCACAAGATTATCACTTTAGCAGTGAGGCTAAATTACCCTGGATAAAGACTGCTCTGAACATACCTTAATGATGCTTAAAAGCAAGCTTTGCAAGGATTCAACTATTAATAATTCAAATTAATGTAACTGCACACTGAAACAAAACCCAACATTTCTTAAAGGAACATAACAAAATCCAGCATCCAACAATGTAAAATTAAAAATGTTAATCATCCAGTCAAAAATTATTCAGCATGCAAAGAAGCAGAAAAATATTACCCATATACAGGAGAAAACGCAGTCAATAGAAACACACTCTGAGATGGCAGTGACAATCAAAACAGCAGACAAGGACATTAAAATGGCTCTTATGAATAGTTCAAAAATATTAAGGAAAACATGACTATGATGAGGAGAGAAATAGAGGATATAAAAATGACTCAAAGAGACTTCTAGAAATGACAAAAATTATAAATGAAATGGAAAATATTATGCATGAGAATAACAGCATATAAGGTACTGTGGAAGAAAGGGCATAGCAGTAGAAAGTACTCAAAGGAGAGAGGCGAAAAGAGAGAGAGGGAGAGAGACTAAGAAAACAAACAAAACATCAATAATCTGTATGTCACTATCAGGGAATCCACCATATGTGTCTCTAGAGTATAGAATATGAGAATAGAAGAGAAGGCAAAATATATTTGAGAAATAGTGACCAAAGATGTTGCAAATTTGTAAAAACCGCAAACCCACAGATCAAGGAAGCTCAACAATCCCTAAGCATAATAGAAAAATACACAAAGAAAAATACACGGAGGTACGATGAATTAGTTTGCCAAAAAACACAGAAAAGAAAATGAGTTAAAATCAGCATGAAAAAAAAGATACAGCATGCGCAGAGGATCACAGGCAAGAATGACAGGAGACTTCTTGCTTGAAACTATTCACACTAGAAAATAATCTAGGGACAACTTCTTTGAGAGGAAATGCTATTAATAGCATTTTCTTTATCCAGAAACAATATCTTTCAAAACTGAAGGGGAAATAATGACTTTTTCAGCAGACAAAAGCTGAAAGAAATTATTGCCAGCAGCCTTACACAAGAAACATTAAAGGAAGTTCTTTAAGGGGAAGGATAATAGAAGTTTAGATGTACAGAAGAAATTGCAAAATATCACAAATGGTAAATACATGGGTGACTTTAAACTTTTTTTTCATTTATTATATCTTTAAAAGATAACTGCCTAAACAAAACAATAATAATGTAAGGATCAAAGTATGGGAGGAAATAACATGCATGACAGCAATATCGCAAAAGATACATGCACTGGTATAATATTATTTAAAGGTAAATGGTAATAAGATAAATACATTTATTGTAAGATTTAGAGAAAACATGAAGAAACATTATAAGATTGAAATCTAGCAAAGTATGTTCTCCGACCATAATGGAACTAAAGGAAATTAAACTAGAAATCAATAATAACAATAATTTGAGATATTTATAAATTAGTGTACTTCTAAATAACCTAAGGATCAAGTAAGAAATTGAACAAAAACACACAATTATTTAAAAACTTTAATCACTTTGTAGGATGCAGCTAAAGCAGTGTATTATTTTAATCCCCTTATATATTGTGCAAATCCTGGTGTTACTTATCACATCATGGGTCCCTATGTCCTTTCTATTGGAGAATGACATTCAGAAATCAAGGTATGGATGCTAGATGTGCCGATTACTGGAGGGACAGCATTGTGTCTAGGCCCTCTCAGTGACCAAGCTATGAAAGGAATGACATATCTACATGGAAACAACATGCTTACATTTGCATAAATATATGTATCTCCACATACACATATATCTATATATCTATACACATGCACATATATCTATATTAATTTGTCTATCATATGTCTGTATTAAAACTCATGAGTTCACACTGATACTTTAATTTCAGTAACTTTCTTTTGTAACTTCTTCTTTTCAAAGTCAGAAAACTGGCTCTCAGTATCCATAATATATTTATTTATTTGCTTAGTCCTAGAAATATACATAAAATAGTTTCAGAATTGTTAATCCAGGCCTCTGTGAAAAATAAATCTTCGTCTAATAATTCACTATTGTTCAGAGTTCTCTTTGTCTTTAGCCTGAGGGCACAGTCCAAATATTATATTATGTTGAAAAAAGTTACTTTGGTTAGCTCTCCCCCCAACTTCCTTAACTGTGGCAATGTTATTCATTTGAAGTATAGATCAGTTCATTTATTTCTGTTTGTATATGATTTCAGGGTTCTTTCCCATATCTCTGTGTCAAGAACTGTGAAGGATCTGAGATTTTAGACTACCTGCCAAGCTAACAAATTGCCTTGCTGTAGTTTAATGCATGCTAGCAGAAAACAAAAGAATCTTGGTTCGTTAAAAAAAGAAAAAGAAAGAAATTCACTACACACAGTGTGGCAAGAAACACGAGCATGCTTGACTGCTAGGAGTCAGTTCTCCTAGTTCCCCAGGTTTCACAGGGGCAGTGCAGAGGGACTCTGGTGGGTGCTGCACATGCAGTGGGTTTGCGTTCCAGCTGAGGAACCCTGAGCCTAGAGAACTTGAATCTTTCTTAATGGGCTAAAGCAAATGTGCCTGAACTTCGCTCTGGATGAAGACATTATCTTTGTAACATTGTCTTTCTCATTCAAGACTATTTGATATACAAACATCCAGAACAAAAGAGCCATTATTACATCTGCTCTCAAGACATGCAGAAATGGGGAGATCTATTGAGAATTGTCTCTCAACAATATCTACCCCTCATTTTTACAATTATTTGCCTTCTGGCAAATGTGCACATGAGTATACCATTCCATCAGCCACTCTGGTTATTCTGACCAACACAGGCTAGAACCTAATCCATTCAATTTGTCTCACACAGAATTTAATTAACGCTACCACCGACAGAACTACAAACAGCAAGATGAAGCCACCCTGAAGCACTGATCTCAACCATCCAGTCAGCAGAACAGATCCGCAAAACCATCAGGGTCTACATTAAAACATCAGGTGGATTTCTCTTTACATTTCTGTACTGGCTTTTCCCCTGGACCCAAAGCATCAAACCAGGTAAAGCAAGATGTGTTAGCAATTCTACGGACTCAACTTTGACCAATGAGGAGGAATTCTAGGCCAATGCTATCATCCATAACAACCCATTCTTTGAGTTGAAGCTGACCTTGCAAGAATCCGGTGGTATCATTGATCACAAAAAGTAAAGGACAAATTTTGTACCATCTATTCTAATGGGATAACTCCAATTGGAGATAAAATTGCCCACAGAATAAGCATAAATATTAAGCCAGTTGTCACTCTAAGAAGTATTCTGGGTAACCAAGGGTATGCACAATTTGAGAATACGCTGCAAAGCTAAAGTATATCATAATATATATTAAATATGCATAGGTTCATACAATAATATATCATATAATTCACATTCATATATATTCGTATAAGAAAATTCACTTCAATTCTATATTTTAAATTATATCCCAAGAAATAAATCTTACAATTTTTCACAGGTTTTTAGCATCTATAAAGATAGTCATATGGTTTTTTTCCTCCTTAAATATCATAATGCTTGACTTTATTAAAGGATTTACCAATGATGAATCATCCTTCATTCTTGGAAATCCATTTACATGTAATATAATAATTGATGTTGTTGAATCTCAGTATATACCATTTTGCTATTTGTACTCTTTTTGTTCCACCCATATTTTTATTGTTGTTCATCTATTCCTTTTTCCTCTCTTATTTGAGGCTAATAAAAAAAATTTAATTCAACATTTATTCTTCTATTGCCTTTGTAGTTGTATCTCTGCATTATTTAGTTGCTTCTTTTGATATTATAATGTGTATCCTTAACTCTCTTCTCCTTTTGAGACTCCACTTGATATTGTCACATAAGTCTATTTATCTTTTCAATCAGTTTTAATCTGTGTTTTCATGTTGGGTTATTGTTATTCACGTATCTCCACATTCACTGACAATTTTTTTGCTGTCTCTGATCTGCTGCTAATTCTATCCAATACATTTTTTATTATAAGTTTTGTAATTCCATCATAGACTTTTCACCTTTATTGTTTTTAATATTTTAAATTTCTCTGCTGACACCCACATCTGTTCATTCATTATGACCATATTTTCCTTTAAGTCCCTGACTATATTTGTAATATCTGTTTTAACATCCTTGTCTTCAAGTTTTAACATTTAAATTATCTGTAGTCTTTTCTATTGGTCTATTTTTCTCTTCACTATGAATCATATTTCACAACTCTTCATTCTCTAGTAACTTGTATTATGCTTGAAATTAAAATAACATTTAGCAAGAAGTGTAGATTACAATGTCTCCCTTTAAAGAGTGTAGAATTTGGTTTTGGTAGGCAATTAAATTATTGAGCAATCATTTTTGACCTGTTGTACTTATTTTAGTTTTTTAGAGTTGGATCTGTTTTAAATTTTAGCTTAGTTCTACAGCATATTCCTTGCAGGCTATGGCTTTTACTTCTTAGGCATGGCTTTTCTGGGTCTCCACTGATTACTCTTGGTGCTTGTTGAGATCTTTGCTCTGGCAAGGCTGGAATTTCAAAATCTCCTAGCTTTGCATAATCTCTTATATCATTCTCAGCCCTGTGGTATGTGATCTCTTCTAGACCTTGTGGAATTTTGTGCAATACATATTCAGCCAAGCCCTCAGCCATGTGAATTAGATTTCTGGGGGCTCCTCTTTTCATAGCCCCCTTTTCCAAAGTCCTCATCTTGTACATTCTGGCCACTTCAGCAGCCCATGACTCTGGTATCTGCTCAATGCAGTAGCTCTGCCACTAGCTTGGGTTCCTCTTCTGTGCACGGTGGCAGTAGAACTGCCTCATGCAGAAATTCAGGGTGATTGTGGATTTGCTTTGTGGCTCGGATTACTTGTTTACCTTCTTCTCAGTTATCACAGACCTGAGATGCTTACTGACTAATGTCTGAAAAGAGAGGTCTCTATATTTTACCTAATTTTACTGTTGTTTTTGATGTGAGGCAAGTCTAGTATCAGTTAGTCTGTCATGGTCAGAGGTGGTACTCAGATGGCTCTTTTTAAAAAGAGAGTAACAGGTGACAGAATAACTAGCTTATTTTGACTAACTGATGTGAGATCTTGGGCAGGTTGCTTATTGTTTTCCTAAGTTTTGTACTTGGAAAAAAGAATTTGATGCATGATAGCTGAAGCCACCTTCTAACACAAAGATTTAGCATTCAACAATATTTATCAACCTTATATTAAGAAAATCAATAAAAGTAGTGTGCTAAGACATACTAAAAAGATTGTTTATTTTATCTAAAAACAGAGTTATTTTGGATAATGTCATCTACTTTGTATTAATAGTTTAAAAACAACAATTGAATGCAGATAGGCTGGTGAGTATCTTCTCTTGGATTCAAACGTATCAGAAAAATTGGGTGAATAGAAGCTACTGCTACTAATATAACACCCGAAGTTATGTCAGGATAGGAAAAAGAGTTCAAGTTTTCTTAAAATAAATGATCACTCACTTGCAGTGGAAACATCTGTGCACTTATTATAATACAGATTCCTGGGCCCCACTTTAAACTACTAAATAGCATCCTGATTTAAGGATTTTTTAAAATAATAATCTAGGTGACTTTTGTAAAAAACAAAAATTTTGAAATTTATTTTCTGGCAATCCCATTTTATGAAATACTTATGTAGGATTTTTTTCTACAGCTCTTTTTCATTGGTTACATATAGGATTTGGTTACAAATCCTGACTATTGATCAGATAATAATTTACTCTTTACTTCAATGATAACAAGAGAAATAGCTAATAAGATAAATGAATCTATAATGATATTAATAGGCTAGAAGAAATAATGCTGTTAAATCTCTTCCCTACTACTTAAAACTAGGCATTTTAAATTACCTAATATAAGGAAGCCTAGATAAATCATGACTAAATGACATCATAAATGGAGATGCAACTTCATGGTTCTTGCCAATCACAAATGGGAATCACAGAAGATCAAATGGTCCAATATGTATGTCATTATTTTTTCCAATGGCCTTTTTCAACCAGGGTTCCTCATATGAATTACATGACACAGAAAATGATTTGAGTGACTATTTTTTCAATTATCTCCCTGGAAAAGTACACAACAATTACCAGCCTGAAAGCTAAGGAGGTGAGTCAAATGGGTATATACAGAGCATGCCTGAGATAATTAGTGCTTAATTCTTTCATGAAAGGAAAGATTAACAGATTTGCAAAAACTAAATTGTGAGCTGAAAAGAAAAGCAGAATGAAAAATGAGCAAGGGGTTAAGACAGCTTGCCCACTGGAATCATCGACATCTGAACAGACTAATGGTATGATCCATTTCCTCTGGAGCCAAAGGATGGCCTTCTTCAATGTTTTACCCTATTTTAGAAATACTGGAACTAACCTAGCCACATGCTATTGAGCATAAGATAACACACACAAAACCACAATTACTTTTCCCTGTTACAAAATAATTACTCAATATATGGTGTCTCCAATTAATGTTAGTGATGGATAAACTATTAAAAGTGAAAATAATAATACCTATTTTAGAAGAAAATTGTAAATTTATTTTTAAAGATTTAAAGATCTTTTATAATTTATAAACTTTTTGAAGATATTTAAGAAAATACCTCAAATTTGTTAAATCGAATACTTTTTTTAAATCGCTAACTAGAGAATAAATGAAGGAAATCTATTTCTATAATTTACGCTCTTCCTCAAATTAAATTCCCCCAAGAGTGTTTAAAACAAATATTAAAATTCCACTATTAATATGACATAAATAAACTAGGAAAAACTTCATATCCCAGGGGCAAAAAAAATCTTGTGCATCAATATTGTAAGCCATGATTAATGCAGTCAAAGTTTGCATAAACTTACCATAAAATTTAAAAATAGATTTTCCCATATATGATGGTCTACAAAGCTGTATGCTTTACTAAGCTTTGTCAATATAATTAATAGTACTCCCTAATGATCTGTGATACTATTTGAATCATTCTGACTTAGTGATTATTTCAAAATTTCTTATTCTAAAGCAGTTCCTTTTAATCAAATTGTCATACATTCTAGATAAGTCTAACCATTTTCTTGTTTTGATTCTGAAAATTCTCAGTGTAGTCTTGTGATTTTTGATCTTCTCGAGAATAGAATTTCATGTGATCATACCAGTATCCATGTCTGTTGACGGTTACAGTAATGATATGTCAACATTTTATGAATAGTTAGCTTTGAAAAATACTCACATGCCAGGATGTGGATTTTTCAAACAATTTAATGTGCTGCCATCTGACAGCAACATAGACCTTTGTAGAAAAATGTTTTCTTTCTTCTGTATTGACCTATAGTGAAATGAAGATTTAACCAATATGGAATTTCTGATAACTGGCTCCTTCCTCATAGAAATAGAAAACTAGATAGCTTGCTTTTTTTCTCTTTCTCTTCCAAATACTTGTGTTGCTGGAACTGAATGATGAATTATAGTTCATTTTGACTTAGAACTTTGAAATCCTTTAACAAAGACTAGAACTTAGGACTTTAAAACCCTTTAACAAAGTTGAATTACAATTTATTCTTGACTTAGGACTTCAGAAACCTTTAACAAAGACCTGGATTTAGGACTTTGAAACCCTTTAACAAAGTTACTTACTGTAATAACTGTTATTCTTTTGTATCCATTATGGGAACTTTCGGAAATTTTCGCCACAATTTATGTGACTGAATAACAGCAACAATGTATATTTTTTGAGATTTCCTTTCTAAATTACATTTACTAGTACGGCTTGGTGTCTGCTATATCCTTAATCACTTAGCATTTGTGAGTATGACGATCCTTTTGTTCTGTCTTATTCAGACTACCTTCCTATTTATCCTTTCACTATTGCTTTTATTTTGAAGGGCAGGAAAGGGAAAACATGTGTGGCCTAATTAAAAAATGTTGTTGGCTATTCTTGCTCATATGTGGGTGAAGATATTGAAACTAACATTTAAACTGAAGACTACCTAGTATCCTCATTTTTTCTAAAATGTGTCTGTTCTCAATGAGATGAATATAAGTTGTACATACATTTAAATTATATAAATTCTCAGATCCTACCTAAATGGTAAGTAGCTCTTTCTCTTAAAAAATTATTCCTGACCATCATTTCCCTGTTCTCTCACTTTTCAATTTCCATTTCACTTATAATCAGTAATTTATACTTGATAATTCCTATAAGGCTGATATCATTTAATTTCTTCCATGCCATACATTCTTAAAAAATTCCCAAAATATATTTTTATTTTTATCTTTTGTATTTGCTAAAACATGTTGGGAACTTCCAGCTTCTTCATAGGATGTACAAAAGCATTGCTCCCAGAATGCTAAGAAAAAAATGCAGATAATTTGCAAAATCACAACTTTTCTTGAATATATCAGAGAGCTGAGATTACAGGGCAAACCCCCCCCCCCAAAAAAACAACTAAACTAAACCGTCCAACAAAAGACAGGTATCTCCAAGGAGAGAGAAGGGACAAATACTTGCTTACCTGAGGAAGATGCTCAACATACAGGTCAGCAGAAGAATTCAGCTTATCTTTCTAATAAATTGCTAAAGGCTAAGTGTGCAACAGTGTGAGAAAATAGAATCTCTGGAGCTGCTGATCCAAGAGGAAGTCACACCCTCTAGCAAGGTCTCCACAGATCTCACTGGGTGCTCATGAGCAACATTTGCAACAGGTGACAGTCTCAAGAAAGTCTCCTTTGTTGTGCAGGCCTGGAAGAGGGGAACAGTACTTGCTGCAAGAAAGGCATGAAGCCCCACCCAGCTTTTCTACCTCATCACCCCTATGGAACAAAAGATTTCAGCTGCCTGCATTGCCACCCAACCAGGTTCATTTGCCCACTGACCAAGAGGAAGCCAATACACTGAGACAGCAGGGTTTACTGTAGAGAAACAGTTTTCAATTCCTAACAGTGCTAAACAGGAAGACATGAGGAATTTCTCAAATCCACCTCCTGGACAATTTGGGAGACAGGGTTTTTAAAGACAGTTTGGCATCGCCTATGCCAAACTGCTCATTGGTTGTGTGCGGGGAGGAACCATAGGGTGGTAGAAATTGTCTTCTTTGCTGACCAGGTTCTTGGATGGGAGTCACAAAACCAGCTGAGCCAGCTCCTAGGTATGGGCCACTGGTCTGGATGGGTCAGCCCTTCCACCGGAATGCGGGACCTGGAAGATATCTCAGAAAAAACTCCTAGGTTTCAAAAGGGTGGTGTTATCTATGGAGAAAGCTAAGAATCTTTATGACCACCAGCTATGTGGCTCCTGAGTGGCAATTATAGAGAGGCAAATAGGGTGACAGTGGCTAGTTATTATCATTATTTTTAGCTATGCTTGTTCCTTATTTTTAGCTAGGCCCTTACCACAGTTCTCACATTGCACCCCTTTATCAATTTGTACAGGTAGTTTCACCTGTGAAAGGGCAAAAATCTTGTGTCTCCCTGAGACCACATGTGAAGCATGCGTGCAGCTAGGGACAGATGAAAAGAAAAAAACGGGGATGAGAAACAAAACCAAAAACAAAAACCCTTTGCCTCTAGAAAAAGGGGTCCCTGCCCCTAGGAAAGGGGCAGGAATATGTCCTGGGCTCAAATGATCGGTGACCCCCACCTCTGGGGGCAGTGCAAGATCACTAAGAAGGCCCCTCGTCAGTCTCAGGGATGCAATACCTGGAGAAGACTGGTAGTTAAACAAAATGAGAGAATGTTCCTTTCCTCCTTTACCCAGCCTAGAAAGCATGGAGGAACAAATACTGCTAGAAGGGGCTCAAAGCATGGAGAGAGATCTTCTCTGAGGCACAGGTGCAAAAGAAAGACCTACAGCATAGATAGAACAGTGAGAAAAACCTTTTGGCAAACCAGCTCACCTGAAATACAATTTAATGCTAGAGGAATCTGAATACTGAGATGCATTGAGGCTTACAGCTTAATTTCTGATAGATCCATCCTCCTATACTAAAAGCCTAGCAAAATAAATGAGCAAATAAAGAGGTGTGTCCATTTTCAGGCATAAATGCTAATTATTTTTATCTACTATCCTACATAATATGGTATGCTACCTTTCAATGAAAAATCATGATATAGCCAAAGAAGCAAAAAAAAAAAAAAAAATACACTATCAAGAGACAAAGCAGATTCAGATATAATACAGTTGTTGGAAATATAAAAAAAAAGGAATTTGGAATAATTATGGATAATATGCTAAAGTCTAGTAGAGAAGGTGGACGCATACCTGTTCAGATGGGGAATCCAACAGATTGATGAAACCTATAAGCAAGAATTTGGTTATGATAATGGAAATGCTAGAAATGAAGAAATTATAACCATAATGCCTTTGGTGGCCTAAACAGTAGATTCAACAAAGCTGAGGAAGTAATTAATAAGCTCTGACATAGATCAATAAAAATGACATAGCCTGAGACACAAGGAAAAAGGCAAACAATACAAAAACCAAACAAAGATGCAAGTGATGTGGAGTGATATCAAATGGTCCAATGTATGTCTGAGGAATCCCTGAAGAAGAGAGAAAAATGTTGCAGAATAAATATTTGAGGAGACAATGACAAATATTTTCAAAAATCAAGGAAATACACCAAATCGTAAGAAGCTCAGAGAATGACAAGCAAGATAAATTTAAAGAGAAAGAGAGAGAGAGAGAGAGAGAGAGAGAGAGAGAGAGAGAGAGACAGAGAGAGAGAGAGAGAGAGATTGATTCAAGATTTTGGAAATCAAAGGTAAAAAAGGAAAAACCCACATTACATAAAAGTAACAAAGATAAGAATTACAGCAAATTTTCATGAGAAACTAGGCAAGGAGTATACAATGGAGCAAAATTTTTAAACTGCAGGAAGAAAACAACTGTCAACCTGGAATCCTATATCCAGTGAAACTATTTTCGAAATATAGGTGATACAAATATCTTTTCAGAAAAACAAAAATAATGGAAACTTATTACCAGTGTATCTGTTCTATGGAAAATATTTAAGGAAGTTCTTTAGGCAGAAGAAATAAGACAGCAGACAAAAATTTACATCTACAAAAAGCAATACAGAGACATGGAAAGGGCATAAATGAAGATAAATATAAATTCTATTTTTTTCTTACTTTTAGTTGCTATAAATGATAACTGACTTCTATACCAAAAATTGTATCAATGAATTTTGGCTTTTTAGCTTATATAGAAGTGAAATGAATGACAAAAATAGCACTAAGGATAGAAGGGAGTTCTTCAATGCAATGTTTATACATTATGAATGAAATGGTATATTATTATAAGGTAGACTATGATTAACTAAAGATGTATTTTATAGATCCTAATCAAGCCACTAAAAACATTTTTTAAGGTTTATAGTAAATAATCTATCACTGGAGATAAAGTAGAATACTAAAAAAAATGATTATTAAAGAAAAAGAAGCAGAAAAAGAAAGAAAAAAACAATGATATGATGAAACAAATAGAAAATAACTAGTAAGCATATGTATTTTATTCCAATAATATCAATAACTACCTTCAATTTAAAAAGTCTAAACATAGCAAGAGAGATTATCATGTTCAATAAAGGCAAAAACCAACTACATTCTGTCTATAAGAAACCATGTACATATATGCACACACACATGAAATATGGATATAGAAAAGTAAAAATGGAAAAGAATTGAAAACTGTAAAACCATGCTGACGTGAATTTAAAAAAGGTGTCAAAGTGTTGGCTTTATTAATGTCAGATAAAGTGGACCTCAGAACAAGGATAAAGAGGGACATTGCATGATGATAGAATGTTCAAAGAGAAAGAAAAAAACAAATAACCACAATTGTGTATACATCTAACAACAGAGCTTCTAAACAGCTAAAAAATTGATAGAATTAAAAGAAGAAATAGGCAAAACTTCAATAATATTTGCAGCTTCTGACACTCTTCCTTTAGTAGTCAATAAAAAAAAA